>JANIHY010000209.1:15376830-15389339 GCA_027479065.1 Erythroxylum brevipes
TACCTTTTCAAATATCACTTCACTCAGGCTAAAGAATTCGTTAAATCACTACTAATAAAGAGTAATGAAACATTATCTTTAATTACTTTAAAATAACGAATCTTTTATTAATTTACTTAATTATCTCTACGTAGTTCAAATTATATACAATTATTATTGACTACGCTATCCTAAATATAAAAAAATTAGCATCAAACATAATAATTTTCACATAAAATTCTTTGATAATCTCAAGTATAAGGATCAATTATACAATCATCATAACAAAGAAATCCACAAATATATAAGTAATATTTTATTTGAGATCTTCGTAATCCAGTAAGTTTAGTAAACTTATTATCTAATAAGCACTCACAATTTTGTTTAAGTAATTTTATACTTTAATTTATGAAATCAATTACTTTTTTTCATAAGAAAGAAATATAATGTATGTTTTTTTTAACCATAATGTATGTTTTTTTTACCATTTCATAATATCATACATAAATTCACAACAAATTGATTGACTACAAGGGCATAAACTAACAAACTAATCTTGTAAGATAAGGATAAAATTCAAAGATTCCAATAATGTAATCTTTTTTATATTATTCAAACTTAACTATATATATTCGACAGAATCTATAGCTGAATTAACCAATATTAATGAATTTTTAAATAAATTATTGAAGTATTATGGTAATAATCTTATGATGCATACTGAGTGAATTATCACTCAATAGAAATAGCTTAAAAGAAATTTGTTGTTCATACACCTATAAATTTTCAAATTCCTATGGAATTACCCATAATTTATAGTTTTCGTGAAATCCCTGATCCTTATTCGTATGGCACGTGAGAAAGAAGACTTAAATTTTTTGAAAACAATAAATTTAAATAAATATATAAATGACCCATTTACATATATTAACTTTGATGATAATGCATAATGTGTATAAATTATTAGGGATGACCATGGGCACGCCAATTTTTAAAAAATTAAAAATGTCAAACAAAGTAATTTTTAATTGGTTCTAAGCTTGAGCTGCCGAGGCATACCTAAGATATAACTCTTCTAAACAAAATGATGACGTTTTGTTTAGAAGAGTTGAGTCTTAGGTTCGGTCTAAGCCTGAACCTGACTCATAAATTGGTCAATTAAAAACACCTAAATTTAGACTCATAGGTGAGCTCATTGTCGTCTCTATAAATTATTTGATATTTTAAATAAATATATAATTTTAAATTTTAAACTTAAAATAAATATACCAGGTCAAAATAAGCCACTGACATTTTGTTATTATTATTTGTGATCACTTGTATTGCTGTGATGTGATAAGGAAACTCTTGTAAGTTGTAAACTTCAACTTTTTTTTTCTTTTTAAAGGATTAACTTCACAACACTGCTGTATAGGAACCAATAAATATACTCCCACGAAAATAGTATTTGTGCACCCCATCCTTGTCTCGTGTCTAAACCGAGACTTTTGACACTAAATGAACTTGCATCCGATGGGGAGGAAATTGAAGCTACATGTACTAGACCCATAATATGTGCTAGTAAATGTAAGACCTTGGCATTGCATTAGTATCTGAAAGAATTATAAGACCGTGCCGCCAAACAAAACTTGGTTACAACCTAGTGATCTTATATTCTATGATTTTAAAATTGTCAAACAAATCATCTGTACTAGGATCAGCGTCACACAATGTGCTTAAATCCGTGTCAAGAGCAGATGTATGTAAAGACCCATTTAGACGCTCACATGATATGACAAAGTTAGACCGAGTGATTCGTTCTTCTACCTCCCAATTTGAACAACATTCCCCTGCATTTGTTTTGAACGTATCACAGATTCGAAAACCTTCGCAATCTAATGATTCAAATTTCTGTATCATTCCATTCAAAAGGCGTACTTGGGTCCACTATTCAAATCAAGAAAATCCTACTTTGAAAACTGCAATCCTGTTCAATTAATCTAGTCTACAAGATCCAAACCATCCAAGTCACTTTTTTAAGGATGATGGAAGTTACAAGTGTAGACCAACAATAACTTATCCTCTAGCAGAAATCCTCTCTTGTGCTCACTCTGCCTTACGCTTTGAAGATCTGCTTGAACTAGAAGGCCGCACAGCACTGTTTTGTCTTCCAATAAACTTGAGAACCTCATCAATAAGAATTACTGGTAGTGAAACAGCCAACACCAAAAGCCATTCGTTCAGACTGAGTGGCACTATACCAAAAATTTGTGCAAGGAAGGGTACATAGAGAATTAAAAAGTGCAAGCCAAATGATACAGTCATTGCGACTAGGAGATATGGATTGACCCAAGGTGGCATTGTTAAGAGGCTACCATCCTCAGAGAGGGCATTGAGGGAATTGAACATCTCAATTGCAACCAAGACTGTAAGTGAAAGAGTGGAAGCCTTAATTTTTCCAGAGCGAAAGTATTCACATGGATTTGCATCAAAATTGAACTCTCGGGACCCAGCTCTGTATGGCGAGACTGAGAAACCCTTCCAGGAATCACATTTACCCCAGTTAGAGAGCTGGGAGTAGGTGACAAGGCTATGGCCATCCCCACTCAGGTCAATAAACATGAAGGTGTGGTGTGTGTACCATATGACAAATATACCAACTGTAGCTATTCCAACGTATGTTCCAATCACCTGTAGATGAAGAACAAGATTAGCCAGGAATTTTAAGTTGCTCCAACGGAACACTAAGCCATAGTTGACAAAAATTTCCAGATAGATACAAGTATTGTACCAGGTAGCGAAATAAAATCCAAGCACTAATCAATGAGTCATCACTCCTCCTTGGCGGCTTCTTCATTATATCTTTGTCTGGGGGATTGAATCCTAGAGCAGTTGCTGGGGGTCCGTCAGTAACAAGATTAACCCAGAGAAGTTGCACCGGAATCATCCCTTCTGGAATCCCCAAAGCAGCGGTCAAAAATATAGATGCAACCTCACCAATATTAGATGATATCATGTACCTACATGAATAAAATGTTAGCAAAACTGAAATTTCACTTCAAAATGAGCAAGCGATGAATATAAAAGAGGCATAATTCAAGTTTCTGATAAAAGTTTTCACAAGTGAAAAATGAATTGGAATTTTTAGGTTTCAACTCCAATAACACCAAAAACATCTTTCCAGTAATTTCTCATACATGGGAACCCTCAATTTATCACACTTGTAATTCTCACTATTACTGCTGGAAGTCATGAACTAGACCTTTCTCCTTAACCAACAATTAAATAAGAAAATTAAAAAGATGAAAGAAGAGAAAATAGAGCAATTATTGAATTTGATTTTCAAGATATCAAATGCACAGGGGTTCTCTGTTCGTAGAATGGCTATCAATAGTTCTCGTGGCAGTTCATCCATGAAGCCACCCATGTCTTGCCCACAACAAGTAGACATACTAAACGTTGCTGCCCCCTCTCTCTGTGTCAACAAAAATATACAAAACACTTCCCTGTGCTGCATTTTATCATGATGCACAAGATGGAGCGAAGGGTTGAGTATAAACCTGATAAAAGCCTTCATGTTGTCGTAAATGGACCTTCCTTCACTAACAGCGGATACTATAGTGCTAAAGTTATCATCTGCTAAAACCATGTCAGATGCTTCCTTTGCAACCTGAAATGAGAGGATCAGCCATTAAAGAAAAAAGAAAAAGGAGATGAAAATAAAACAGTTTGCATTAGAAAGTACAGAAAAGCCAACTGTAGAACTAACACATGAAACAGCTTGATGAAGAATGATTCATTTTGCATCGCACATGTTAAACAGATGTTTAGAAATATAGTACAGCCTTATCCACATTGACAGTAGAATATCAATATAATTCAGGATCTCATCATTGGATAACAAAATATGTGTAGAAAAAAGTTTCAATTTGCTTGCTGTTAGCTATATGCATCTCAAATTGATGTTACAATAAAGTATTAGTGATACCTCTGTGCCAGCGATGCCCATTGCTATGCCAATATCTGCAAGTTTCAAAGCAGGTGCATCATTCACCCCATCTCCAGTCATAGCAACAATTTCACCTTCCTCTTTAAGCAACCTCACTATTTCTTGCTTATGCTTTGGCTCAGCCCTAGAGATTAACAATCCTCCACCTTCTCTTTGTGCTAAATGGCGCTTCTTATCAGCCAGTTCCATGAACTCCCTTCCAGTCAAGCTTCTAGAAGATATATTATCATAAGGTCCAAATACACCTATTTCACGACAAATTGCCTCTGCCGTATCTTTGTTGTCCCCAGTAATGACCATGACACTGATTCCCGCTGCTTTGCAATCCTCAATTGCTTGATGAACCTCTTTCCGTGGAGGATCCTATTACAATACAAAATAAATAATATACTTTTGATAAATGTAGTGCACCCCTCCCACAGAAAAGAAACAAAAAGAAAAAAATTAGGGAAGACAAAGAAGAGGAGAAATGGAATTTTCAAAATTATAAAAGCAACTCACTCTTATGCCAACAAGGCCAACAAAAACTAGTTGACTCTCAATTGAAGAATAATTAGATGGGTTAAGTAAAAGCTGATGAGCTTGGTCATCTTCATGTCCAGTATATGTTGCAAACTCTGGGACTTCCTCTTTGAATGCAAAACCTAGACAGCGTAATGCACCTTTTGACATGTCATGAAGGTTTTGTAATATAAGATCCCTTGAATAATGATCCAACTCCACAACAGAACCATCAAGCAACTGAATAAAGGAACTTCTCTCCAACAAGTTCTCAACTGCCCCCTGCAACAACCAGGCAGACAATTCATAGGAAGTGCATCACCACAACTAAATGAAATAAAGAAACAGAAGGAACAAAAGGATAAAAAATCCTAGGAATAAACCTCATTAAACTTCTGATATGAAATCCAACTACACCATTTATCCAGTGAAAGAAAAATGAAAATATTAGCAGACGCTCACAAACATTCAGAAAAGATTGACACACATCAGTGTCTGATATCATTGTCTTGCTGGAACTGACTAAAGGCAGTATAGTAATATCAAAAGTACACAACTGATAACTTTGAGGAGGAAAATATAGATAACTGAAACCACATAAACAATTAGGGGTAAGAATGAACCTTCACTAGCAAGGATTTTTTTCCTGAGCTGGAATTCACAACTACTCCCATGGATTTCCTATCACGGTCAAACTCAAGAGTTGCAATTCGCTGCTCCATTTTGTTCCATAGTTGAGAACATCCTAATAGTCACGACCATATGAAGAAAAAAAAATAGACTATTACAAAACACAGAAACAGATAAGAAAAGATTCAGAAATTCAGATACATACGTAACACGTCTCCTTGACCAGAAGATGATGAATTATTAACTTCTCCAGGGAATCCCATTTTTTCAACCAGAACCTTGTATGAAAACAGAATCACATAAGTGATATTATATGCATTACATTTATAACCTTAATAACACATGCATAAGAAGACATAGGAAGGATAATGCAAAAATATTCGCACACAAAAAAAAGGGAAGAGAGGAACCACTATAATTCTGGTTATTAAGGTTTCCAATCATGTAACATGCTCCATTTAAACTCAATATATAAATGAAAATTTTCAAGCAATAACAATGTAATGCTTTGATTTTGGCAATACCCTCCAAACACCAAAATTTTATAACAATAGATAAGCATTCTGATAGCTGCGAAAACAAATTTCAAATTCAGAAATAATGGAAATATTACCTTTAATGCAGCCTCAGTAGGCAATCCACTAGCCACATAATGCTTCCCAGATTGCTCCACACCAGCATCATTGCAAACTGCAGCTATCTTAGCAATCATCTGAAGATTTGAATCCATTCGACCCACTGGCCAATCCTCTATTTTCCCATCAAAAGGGTTATAGGTTGTCCCTTGCACATTAAAGGACCGAAGAGTCCCAATTCTGGAACCAATGGCCAAAAGCTTTGACACAGCCATTTGGTTGGTAGTCAAAGTACCAGTTTTGTCAGAACAAATCACAGTTGTACAACCAAGAGTCTCAACACTAGGTAACTTTCTGACAATTGCATTCTTTTGAGCCATCTTTCGAGTTCCAAGTGCCAAACATGTAGTAATGACTGCAGGCAATCCCTCTGGTATGGCAGCAACTGCCAAAGCTACAGCAATCTCAAAGTAATACGTGCACTTCTCAAATGAGAATTTAAAATTCTTGGGCCAACCATCCACATATTCCCAACTGAGAAAGTACTTGACATTAATAAGCCAAACTAATGCACAGATAACTCCAATTATCAATGTTAAAAGCTCTCCAAATTCATTCAACTTCTTCTTCAATGGAGTGTCTTCCTCATTTTGTGATGCTTCATGAATCTGCGAGTGAACCTTCCCTATCTCTGTGTTCATTCCTATCTGTGTAACCAAGCATATACAATTTCCATTCACCACCGTTGTCCCAGCAAAAACCATACATTTCTTCCCTTGAATATCAGACTTTTCTGCAACAGCCTTCACAGTCTTACTCACTGCTTCACTTTCTCCTGTCAAAGAACCTTGCTCAACCCTCAGCGTGGGGCTAACCAAACTAATGACCCGCATATCAGCAGGAACCTTATCACCAACTCTCAACTCCACAATGTCCCCAGGAACAAGCTGCTTGGCAGGAAAATTCCAAACCTTCTTTCCATCTCGTGTCACAGTTGCTTGGTCCGACTGGATTTCCTTTAGAGCCTCCAATGCTTTCTCTGCATTGCTTTCTTGCCAAATCCCTACAATTGCATTCACAATTAAGATCAAGAAAATGACCAGTGGCTCCACAAAGGCTGTGATTTCCATCTCCCCTCCTTCCTGACCATCATACCAGGCCAACACAAAGGACACAACCGCGGCAGCTAATAAGATCCTAACTAAGGTGTCATTGAATTGATCCAATATCAATTTCCAAATCGAAACACCCTCATGTTTCTCCAACTCATTATAACCATAAATCTGGCGCCTCTTCTCAACTTGTGCACTAGACAATCCCACTTCATGGTCCACCTGAAACTTCTCTTCACACTCTTTGACATCTTTAGCCCAAGCAGGGAATACCTCAGGGTCTAGCAATTCCACCTCATCTTTTTCCCCTTTACCGTAGTCTTGGCCTCCTTTACCCATTTAATACAATAACAATCACAGCCAATGTTCACAGAATCAAACCAAACTTCAACAATATCCACTCTGTTCCCCAAAATCCACCGCAGACGAAAAAAAATCCACAAACAATTCAACAAACTGATATAAGATGACAAGATTACAAAGTTCAAAGATAGCCGTAATAATTCCAATAGTAATAGCTATAATAAGATGTCGAGAATGACGTTCCGGTAATCACATTCTTCACCGGCAATCTCAGCTAACCAATTCCAAAACAGAACAACCAGGAAAAAGAAAAACCAAACCAGAAGAATTTAGGGTTTACAGAACATACCAGAAACTTGTGAGTGTTGGCAGTCTGAAGAGAGAAGAGACAGATTCACTCTCTCTCACTGTACTCGTGCCGCCGATATGTACTCTCTCTCTAGAACATTGTTGTTGGAGCGTGAGGGTGAGGGTTAGAAAATTAGACTGTAGAGTACAACACAAAAAAGATATTATATGAATAGAAAAGAGAGTGGGACCGATTCTATTGCTTTGACCCGTTTCTTTCTCTGTCCGTTTTCAGTATGACCTAAGGACCACCATCGGATTCTCGCCACGTCGCAAAAGTGAAACCCCACTGTCATATGACTAGCAGCGAAGCCAGCATTTCGGTCTCATCACTTTTTGTTTGAGAATAAGAACCGTATTTGTTGTCGGGTCTCTTTTGCTGCGGCTAGGGTCAGCATTATTTCGGCCAGCTTGATTATTCGGCCTGGTTTAAATTAATTTGGATTAAAAAATTTTAAATTTTGGATAATTCTGGTAATTTGGATATTACCCAAATTATTTCGGGCTGAAGTTGGGTAATTTTAAAAAATTTCATATCGGCCCAATTACTCGAATTAGGTTATAAAAATACAAAATTTCGAGTATTTTTAAAAAAAATTATCAAAAAAACAACTTCGGATAATTCAGGTAAAGCCGAACAAAATTTCGGGTAATTCGGGTCGGGTAAGCTCGGGTAAGAAAAAGTTCAGATTCGGGCCGGATAAGATGAAAAAAAATTCGGATAATTCAGACCGAGCCTGAACAGTAAAATTTTGGCCCGAATTATCCGAATGCTCACCCCTAACTGCGGCCACGCCTCTTGAATTGAAACGCACCGATTTTACACCTTTGTCGGTCCATAGCCAAGACATTTTCACAACAATTTAACCAAATTCTTATCATAATTTTAAAATTTTTAATAATTAACCTAATTTTGTTATTTTTCTTTTAATAAAATTAGTCTCAGTCGTCAAGTTGTGAACTACTTGTCTTCTACTAATTCACGAGGATGGACTTTCTTCATTTACGAATGAGAATGACATATGCACATTATTTCATATTGGTTAGTGGGACCCAACTCAATGAATGTAAATCAACTAAGCCACCTTTTTTCTATAGGTAAAGACTTTTCTAATTTCCAACGAGGAGTCGGACGACTCCCGTCTAAATTTCCAATAGCTTTTGATGCATTTCCCTTTTATCTCTGCCATAATAATTTTGTAAAAAACCTAAAAGAACGTGAATGACCCTTTAATAGAGATCGATTATTCATACGTTAATGCTCCAAAGTTTTCTATTATAAGTCATGTCCTCGATAAGTTTGATCTGAATCATATCTGTTATGAAACTCAATTGGATTAGAATAGGTTCGCAGTGAAATAGAACTAAAAGAATAGTAACGAATTCATAGATTTTACGTTAAAAAAATCTCTAATTAAGGTAAAAACTACGAACAAAAATAAAAGACTTTTACTACTGAAAAAATGGAAGAATTACAAGGCAAAATCATATTAAATATATATATAATATTTTTTGGTCTCTCTTTTTCTCTTATTTCTCTCTCACCTCACTCTTTCTTTCTTTTTTTCCTACTCTTGCTTACTCTCTTCATCTCTTCATCTCAGAACATATGGGATGGCTCAGAACGTATGGGATGGCTAGCAATTTGGTCAACTATCCTCTTAAATTTTCTAATTTGGTAGGCACCATTTTCGGTGCCCACCATGTCCTTTTCTCTGTCAACTTTGATAAGCACCCAAAACTCCACTTGAAGATTTGATTGAGAGTCAATTAGATCTTCATACTATTCTTTCTACCTTACCGCTTGATATTGCTTACGTCTTTTTCAGGCCACACGAGGATCAGCACCACATAAACTTGTCACCATTGATTACTTTTGTCATCAAATCTGTCAGGTTATCCATTGTATGAATTTTTTGTATGTCTACCGTTCCTTCTTCTACTTTCTCACGAACGAAATAATACTAGACTCGAATGTACTTTGTCTTTGAATGAAATGTTGAATTCTTTGCAAGATACAAAGCACTCTGATTGTCACAATACAGAGTAATATTCTCTTGCTTATTCTCAAGTTCTTTTAACAACATCTTCAACCACATTACTTCTTTACAAGCTTGTGTAGCTGTTATATATTCTGTTTCTGTTGTTGACATAGTCATAACTGACTGCAGTTTTGAAACCCAGCTCACAACTCCTTTAGCTAGTGTAAACACATATCCTGTAGTGGATTTACTTTTATCAAGATTACCAGCATAATCAGCATCAACATATTCTTTGACAGTAAAATCTGATCCTTCATAACATAATGCAACATTTGAGGTTCTTTTGATATATCTAAAAATCCTCTTAACAGTATTTCAATGCTCTCGACCAAGATTCACCATGTATCTACAAACTACTCTCACTGCATGTACAATGTCAGGTCTTGTACAAATCATAACGAACATTAGCCTCCTTACTGCTGATGTATACAGTACTCGAGACATCTCCATCCTCTTTTCTTCATTGCTAGGACTCATAATTGAGGATAACTTGAAATTAACAAGAAGAGGGGTATAAATTGACTTACAATTTTGCATGTTGAATTGCCACAAGATTTTCTACAAATAATTCTTCTGATGAAGCCAAATCTTCCTATTATTTTTGTCTCGGTGAATTTGCATCCCTAGAATCTTGTTTGCTGGTCCCAAGTCCTTAATTTCAAATTTCCTAGCCAACTGTGCCTTCAATTCTTTGATATGATCATTATTGGGGCCTGCTACCAACATGTCATCTACATACAACAACAAGACTATAAAATCATCTTTCTTAAATCTTTTGAAATATACACAAGGATCTGCATTCAGTCTGCTATGTCTAAGCCTCATGATGAATGAATCAAATCTCTTATACCAAAACCTCGGCGCCTGCTTTAAATCATATAGAGATTTGTTCAACCTACAAACTAAGTTCTCTTTCCCTTTTTCTTCAAAACTTTCTAGTTGGAGCATATAAATTTCTTCTTTAGGATCTCCATAAAGAAATGCGGTTTTTACATCTAACTGCTCAAGATGCAAATCAAATATAGCACACATTGTCAAAACTACTCGAACTGTAGTGAGTCGAACCACAGGAGAAAATATTTCATTAAAATCAATACCTTCTTTTTTAGCATATCCTTTTACCACCAATCTAGCATGATATCGCTTTACTTGATCGTCCCCACTCTGCTTGATTTTGTAAACTCATTTATTGCCAATAGGTCTTCTTCCTTATGGTAGTGATACTAGCTCTCATGTCTCATTCTTATGTAGAGCTTCAATTTCTTCCTGCATTGCTGTCATCTACTGAGATGCATCTGAACTATTCATTACTTCTTGAAGAGTTGATGGCTCTCCATCCTCAGTTAAAAGACAGTATGCAATATTGCTCTCCATAATATAATACGAGTATTAGATCGATGCTCTTCTTATGCGAGTTGGCCTCCGAGTATTTAGAACATCATATTCAACTAGTTCTTGCTCCTCGTGCTCTGGTGCAATTTTAGAAGAATCATTTTGATCAACTTCTCTATCCACTTGTACTATTGTAGTTTCTGGATTCTCTTGTATAATGCCATCATTTTATGCTTGCTCTTGATCCTTATCTTCCATGAAGATAACATCCCTGTTAATAATAATTTTATGGGCAGTGGGATCCCACAGATAATACCCCTTCACACCTTCAGCATACCCTATGAAAATGCATCTTCTGGATTTTGGATCTAACTTTGTAGTTTCTTGGGCATTGAACATCGCATAAGCCAGACTTCCAAATATATGGAGGTTGGAATAATCTATTGGTTTACCAGTCCACATCTCCATCGGTATCTTCAACTCAATTGCAGTTGATGGAGCTCAATTCACCACATAACAGGCAGTATTGACTGCTTCTGCCCAGAATTTCTTATCTAATCTAACAGTTCTCAGCGCTGCTCTTATTCTTTCCAACAGAGTTTTATTGATTCGCTCTGTTATTCCATTTTTTTTAGGAGTGTATGTCATAGCGAACTGCCTTTTAATGCTTTTTTACTTGCAGAATTCATCAAATTCTTTCCCAGTATATTCGCCTCCATTATCTGAGCACAAACACTTGATCTTCTTACCAAATTCGAGTTCCACCCGCACTTTGTAAAATTTGAAAATTAAAAACACATCTGCCTTCCTCTTGATAGGAACTACCCAACATCTCCTCGAATAATCATCAATGAATGATACAAAGAAATTTACTCCTCCTAGGGATGTAACTAGTGCTTGCCATACATCAAAGTGAATCAATTCTATAATTTCTTTACTTCTGAACTTTGATATGTTGAACTTCAATCGATGTTGCTTACTCACAATGTAATGCTCACAGGAGGGTAATGATACCTTTTTGAGACCTGGAAGTAGTTTTTTTTCTGCAAGTATCTTCATTCCTTGTTCTGACATATATCCAAGTTTTTTATGCCACGTCACTGCAAATTTGTGGTCTAAACTAGTCACTGCAACGGTTGCTTCTCCTTCTTGTAAAGTTACTCCCTTCAGCATGTACAAATTTGCAGCAATCTTCTCTGTTTTTTTAAATACTAGCGCTCCTTTAATCACTTCCATGATCTTGTTTTGAATCTCAAATCTGAAACTGAGATCATCTAGTTGTCCTACATACAACAAATTCTTCTTCAGGCCCTCCACATTTTGCACTTTTCCAATAGTCTAAGTTATCCCATCATACATTTTTAGCTTAATGGTGTTGATATCAATGATCTTCAAAGCTTGATCATTACAGCTATATAGAGATCCCTCAAAGACAGATTCGCACTGATGGAACTAAGGATAGCAATGGGTAGGGTTCGGTTCGGGTATTACTCTACCCATATCCATATCCATATCTATTTTTTATGACTCAACTCATATCCATATCCATCAGTTTTTATGATTTACTACCCATATCCAAATCTATTGGGTTGTTTAGGTTTTTAGATATCCATCGGGTTGTATAACATATAAAAATATAACTTCTAAATAGAAAATATAAAGAGCAGATTTTTACGAACACTCCAAATCAAAATTAATT
>JANIHY010000209.1:15406750-15417732 GCA_027479065.1 Erythroxylum brevipes
GTTGATTCAGTGGCTAGACCCATTTGGTTATACTGTGGTAATCTTCTTGCTATGTTGTTTAATAACAACAAAGAATACCACAGGGTCTTAGCATTTAAAGATCAATTATTTGGCCATAAGGGTATTGATGTGAAAAGGTGACATTAAGGTTTGGGGTATTTAAGGACTGAGGAAATGATAGTCGATCCTTTAACTAAAGGACTCTACCCACTTGTATTTGAAATAAAAGTATACAGTATGAGTGTTTTGACGTCTTTAGACACTATTAATTAGAGGATTGTTATGTTTGCTTTATATAAATTTATAAATTTGATGTATTATGACAGTATAATGGTTCATCAATAAAGATGATCATCGTTTATCCTCGGCAATACATGTGATCTTAAATTGCCATAATATATATAAAAGTCTTAAGATTTGTGTCGATCTTAAGCATTTAAAAGTTATTCGGCATATATACAGATTGACCTTGTGCCTATGTCATTTAGATGCATACAATTTTAAACGGATATCCATGAAGTTTGACATGACATAGGGGGATATAAGTTTTTTAATCCCATAAATGTTCTCTAATGCAATTTAACATTCAGTTGGAGAACATAAAGATTTTCTCTGATGTTGTTTAGCATTCGGTGAGAGAAAACTAGTTTTCTTTAATGTTGTTTAGCATGCGGTGAGAGAAAACACGATTTCTTTAATACAGTTTAGCATACGCGGTTTAGCATAAAGTTAGAGAAATCGAGACCTACAAACGAAGATTATATAATTTAGATCATAAAAATATCATCTTAGTTTGCCATACTCCATTTTCCCATTCATGTTAGTGATGTATTAGATATACGTGATTGTATTGGATCTATATCTCACATGAAACATGCATTTGATACTTTTTGGTATCGAAAGCCTTGTAGAACGGAATGATGGACTTTAGTTATCTTTGGATCAAATGTTTTGTTTTTAAAACCTAGTCAACTAATACAGCAGCGTGATTTAACCGAGTTTTTAGATTGTTTTTAAACTAGAGTTAAAACTGCATTTAAGTATTGTCTAACGGGAGATTGTTAGATATTTTGATAATTTCCATAAAGTTGGATAATATTTAATTGTATTTTTTTATTTTTTAATAATTTATCGGCTAAGTTACGTAATTTGATCCAAATAAAGATAATAAAGTGACCCAATAAATGATCTAAATCAATGGATCGAAGTTTGAGTGAAAAATGAATCCCAATCAGTAGAGACTGGACCTATATCGGTCTTGTGATGGAAAAATCCGATATGGATGCTATATATAAAGATTAAGATCTTCTGTAGTTGCTCATATATTAATCGTAAACATAAGGATTCTCTGACCTGTTAAGAGAGATTACAATTTGAGAAAATTGTAGAAAGACCTTACTCGTATTTCGAAGAGTAGTTCCCATAAAGACGATGATAGATTCATGCTCATTTCAGCTTCGAAAAGCTTGTCTAAAGTTACGAAGACTGAAATCAAGTATTTCTGCATTTTTTCGTTTCTTACCCTTTTACGTTCGATCCGGGATACGTAATTAAGGTACCATTACTTAATACAGACACCTACTCCGTTGAGACTTGAGCCTCTTGTGATGGCAAGCAAGATCTTATTATTGACTACCAATCTAATATCACGTTAAAGAGGACTCTAATTTTATCCAACCCATTTGTGTCTAAAACAAAATGACTTACTACTAAATCTAAACTTTCTCATTGACTTATTTGTTAACCCGTAATGAACCTACTATACCTAATAGATAAAGCTAGCCTTATCTTATTTTGAAATTTTATAATATATGTTAAACGATCCTCTTTGATCTAATTCTTGCCTAACAAATTACACATACCCACAATCAGATGAACTTCTAACCTTGATTCTTAGGTACTTAAATTAGTTATGAAAATGAATGATCTTAACTTATATATTGATAAACTACATGGAGCCAAATTAGAAATTAGTTGGACACTCCACACGTACATACCCCAAATGCTAGACTCCACTATACAGGACAAGAACCTCCTAGCTAACACCAATCTCATCGCATTTCCCATTTATCGTCCCTTACTTGATCAATGAACGAGTGGTTGTGACTACTATATCTCCGAAACCCTTAGTTATCATGGCACAAACTTGCATGTCAAATAGTATCATCAAGGACACGCGCGTACCCAATCGACGAGCCTATGTGAACCTCAACAAGTGGCCGGAATACTACTACAGCGGGGAGTTCCCGAGGTCGACAACCGGGTACTGCGGTGGTCAGGGACACCCCAGGGTGGTCGACAGCGTCTCTTGCCGGCAGCTATACTTGAGAAGCTACACGTTTACGAAGAAGGAAAGTGTTGGACTAAAGACCAAGAAGTGCTTTGGAAGAGTTAGAGCAAGTGTAGTGATCAAGGGAAGAGGAATGATGACGGCTACAAGAATAAAGAGCAGTAACAGTAGTTCTGAGCCAGAGGGAACCACAAATCAAGCTAGTAAAAAAATCAAACGTTTGAGGAGGGCTACAGAGTTGTCATGTGCTGCCTTACTGTCTCTGTTCCGAAGATTCATGTCCTGTGCCACCAAGATTGATGTGGATGGATGAAGATAATCATGGGATTGATCTAACTTACTAGGTTTTATGTGCTTGCTCATGTTGTTTTATTTCCCTTTTTTAGTACTTCGCTCCCCGTCTCTCGTGGGTCACCTTATTTCTCATGTTACGCATTTTATTGTCTGTGCTGGTTATCAAACTGCGACTGTGATTATGGGTATGCCAATACTTAATAGTTGTTCCTGGTTTTGGTTTGAATTGAAGTGTTCCATCCTCGATCAATTTGTTCCTTGTTAGCGTCTCTGAACCTCCAACACACGGTGAAATATAAGTTTGCATGCGTTGACTTTTCTTGTTTAATTTTTAGCGGGAATTCCAATTTATATAGGGCGTGTTACTAGAACCAAGATCCTTTGTCCAATATTATCTTGTCTTATTCTGTTTCATGAAATCTCAATCATTTATTTTACGGGATTCACGCGAGACCTATACAAGACTTATATAAATAAACGGCTGAGATTCGTTGGACACAATAAGACACTATAGTATTAGACAGAAAATCTGGACTTGTGTTACTAACACTTTGACCGCTTTTATACTACCTTACATAACACTAACAAGTAAAAATATACTACTCTGTGTAGGCTGTAAATTATACGCCAAAAATTATCCATGCTTGAAAGTGACGAATTTGGGGCATTGCTCTATTGGCAATTAAGATCATCTTAGAAATGAATTTGATTTGTTTTTGTGCAATTACCAACGGATGAAATTCCTTTCTTACGTGATTGTTACCTGCTATGAATGTAAAACTTGTATATTACAGACCATCTTTGTATAATATACACGGTCCTTCTTATTACCAAAAGCATTAATAGTTGCCAAGTTACATGGTAATTAAAGAAAAATGCAAGTTCCATTCAAATGTTAATCTGGAAGATTAAGTTCAACGTAGTAAAATTTTAGATTGACTGCAGTCTCAAATCTTGGATTAAGAAAAATCCTAATCCGTTAGGATTCTCCAGTGTGGGTATGGTGTGCTACCCTTCAAACACGACGTGAGTAAGAATCGGGACGTATATAAATCCCTTCAAAGGTATTCTTTACAACAAGAAAAAGATACATGTGTCCAATCACAAGACTTTGATGAGGAGAGATTTAAGTGGTTTAATTTTTAGTATTTACAGGGTTCAGATTAATTAATTATGACACCCTTTACTTTGCAATAATTGTAAAATCAACTCTAAAGAGTATTAGATCAATCTGAGGCTTACTTTGAACCTTATAGAAATAGATAGAGAAATGATATACTTTGTCGTTTATGTATAATCACTTTATGTTGGTATAATCTCCTGTGGATTAGTCTAAGGTAATCGTGATTAACATGATTCTTTTTTGTTTTTATGTGTTTACGTAATCAATGCATGCACGCAACTAATCATTTTATAATAAGGCCATCTTAGACATCCATAACTTTTATAAATGTTGGGACCATTTTTTGGTATTTAGTTCCAAACTATATATGGTTATCTAATGTATTATGATTGATTAAAAAAGGGAGTTATGTTTCATATTACTTTAATTGAAGCAAGGACATTAGGTAAACCATTTCAAAATATTGTTAAATAATGCAAATATATATATTAGTCAATTTATGTTGGTTAGCCAATCTCTATATGGGAAGTGGCACGCTTGTGAATATGACCACTATAAGTCTAAAAACTAATAGCTAATTGCCGTCAATATTTTACAGTAACATTTCAACTAATAGCTAATTGCCATCAATATTTTACATTAACATTTCGTTTTTCACATCCTTTAAATAATGTTTGTTAAAGGTGTTTTAATTTCCTTACAGCCTTAAATGTAGTTGGCGACTGGTAATGGTAACTAGCTAGTGTCTAATTTTTGGTATTAAAAGAAACTTAGAGCCAGAGTCTTACCTCTTGTAAGAGATTTATCCAGTTTGAGTAGAGTAGAGATTAATCTAGGTGTGAATGGTTTAAAGGTGTCTTCCTATAATTGAGATCCTCATAAAATACCTCGTAGGCAATAAAAAAAAAATCGACCAACCGAAAATAAAACTTTAATTATCTGAAGGAAAAAAAAAAAGAAGAAAACCTTTGATTAGCACATCCTCATGCGATGCACTAAAAATAAACGTAATTATTATGCTCGTGGTCAAGCTCCAAGTCTTCTGTGTAGTTGTCAAAAATGGCCATAGACAAGCGTAGATTCAGTCACTTGTGATTGTAATGTGGTGTACTGCTGTTATAACGTTAGTAAGCACCTGTTCATTAAGATGAAATATTAGGTCAACCGTGCAGGAGGCTTTTGTTATACAATTGGAAGAAGAGAACCGTCATCTCTTCTGCTGACTTATCGCATCGTCGTGAATGATTTGGACAAAGAGATGCACAGAATCAACCGACTGATCCCACCTACCTGACGTACATGCGCACGTTAATTTCAGATTACAAGTAAGACTCTAAATTAAAAAACTTAAATTTAACCTAAATTTTATATTTTTAGCCATTATTTTTATATTAGTTTTAGTGCAATTTAACTTTGCTACTTGTTAATTTTAATTGCCTTAGTTTTGTATCACAAATCATTTATCTAAGTTGGATATAATTAATTTATATCAAATCAGTTTTAATTTCTAGAGAAGAATTTAATTTTAAACATTAATTTTATGGTTTTCAGAAAATTCAAGATTAGTTAAAAACAAAAAAATTGGAAGTTAGATTTCAAAAACTATGGAAAATGAGACTGCATTAAAATTTGAGTAAATATTGAAATATAAAAAATTAAAAGCCAATAATTATTAGGAGGGAAAAAAAAGAATGAAGACATTACATAAGTTATAAATGATTGGTATAGAAAGAACTCCAAGAAAAATGTTTTGTAATTTTATTGCATCGAAATTATTATACAAAAGGAGGTATTTATACATTATTTTAGATATACATATACCTAAATGCAAGCTATTGTTACACAAGACATTATGTAACATTATGCTATGAGTACATATGTAAACATCTCCTCTCAAATTCAAGGCGTGGTAAAGAGTTGGACATTTTGAGTTTATGAATAAGTTCTTAGAATCACTTAGATGGATGCGATTTTGTGAATATATAAACAATATGAGACTGTGATGAAATAAGGATAAGTTGACAAGCGATCATCAATCTCAAAACATTTGATATGCTCATGAAAATCATCATTATGAGCAATTTGTATAGTATTATGATTGTGATAAATGAGAGGACTTACAGAAGAAGATGCAATACTCATATCTTAAAGTAGCTAATATAACTAGAGGAGCTTAGATGTTGTATTTACAACAATTCGGAATTATGCATTTGTGATAAGGCCAGAGATAATTGTTTGTTTCTCACTGCACTATGAAATAAGGAATGTGACAAGAAAAAAACAATGACCAATCCACCCTAATCAACACCAGAGTATGCTCTTAATTCTAGTATAGTAGAAAGACAAAGGTGAAGATCATGAAAAAGAGTATCTTTAATATGCCAAAAGATATAAAGGACAATAAAAAAGTGAGTGGTGTGAGGTACTTACATGAATTGGCTGACAATGTGAATAATATAAGCAATATTGGGACGAAAGAGTGTGATGCATATAATATTGCAACTAATTAAGGATAAAGAGTACCATCGATGACAAAAGTCCCATCAATAGCAGAAAGACAAACATTGGGTTCAAGTGGAGTGCTAGTAATCTTAATGTCAACAATACTAGCACGAGAGAAGAATTTGATGAAATATTTTTCTTGTGACAGATAATAATTACGTACATCATAAGAGACTTCAAAACAAAAAAATAACTTAGATTACCTAAATTGTTCGTCTTAAATTATTAACATAAAAGTAGGGTTGTAATATCCTAAATGTCATTGCTAGCAATTAAAATATTATCAATATAAGGAGAAGAAGAGTGTACCTTAATTAGATTTACAAATGAATAAGTACACGATCAAAGGAATTAGACTGAGAACCAAGGGTAGCAATAGTGGAGGTTTTGTGAAGACAAGAAACCTTATGAGGTGGAAGATTATAACTAAGTGAGGTTACATGTACATTTTTTTAATGTAAAATTCCAATTAAGCAAGGCACTTTCAATGTCTATTTAAAATATGTGTTAATACTTGCTAGTAACACCAACAACAAGATTGTGGATTAAGGTCAAATGAGCTACCGAAATAGACATCTCCTTATAGTCAATATTGTACTCTTGGTTTAATTCTTTAGCAACTAGTCAGGCTTTATGTTGTTCACTTTTATCAACTTGATTCTTAATTTTGTCGACTCATTTGCAATTAACAATACAATTTTCTGAAGATAACTAAACCATATCCCAAGTATTAGTGTTATTAAGTGAATGCAATTTTTATTACTTTCTACAATAGGATAAATCTTACTTTAACATAGGCATACGATTCATATAGAGAAATAATAATGTAGCAAATATAAAATTATTGAAGTTAGATAGAAAGGTGATTACTTGATTGATCCATCTAGGAATGACGGAGAGGATCATTTGGAGGAGTTATTGGATATACAGTTAGTGAAGAGGCAATGAGACCAAGAATATATCGTATTGAGTTGCTAAAAATGTTAGAAAGTAATCCTACAAGAGAAATGTCAGGAAATAAGAATATGGTGTGATCAAAGAAAGGGTTCTTTAACTTAGAACTTTAAAATAGATAAAAACTTCTTATGTTTGTAGAAGGTTCATGTTGTGAGATACAAAGTTTTAGGATGAGGGATCCCAATACTTATACCATTTGTACTCTATCTCGTATCTTAGGAAGCAACATAGTCATATTCATAGTTCTAGCTTAATATATCATATGGTTAAAGAAGAACAAAATAAACATTACTAAAGGCTTTGAGAGTTTGGTAGATAATAGCACAGTTTTATGAACAATCACAAGGAGAGATGTTACCTATAACTGAAGTAGGAATATAATTAACAGTATTGATAACCATAAAAGGTAACTTCTCTCGAAAAGGTTTCTAGGTAAGAGGAAGAGAGGAGAAAAAGTCAAAAGTATCAAGGATGCATATATTTTTACTCATCTCTAATTATATTTAGAAGTACTTAGATTAGATTTTTGAATAATATTTCCTTACTGGTTAAGAAATTAGACAAAAGATTTATATTTATATTCCATAACAGTGCATAAGATTTTAATTTTATAAGAAAATTTGAGTTTGAATCATGGTGCTAAAACGAGAATAGATGGAATAATTCAGGCCTATTGCGACACCCACATATACCCCATGGGAGGATATTGTGAGTGTCACGCACACAGAACATACAGATAATATAGAACCGAAACCAAATCCAAAACACACGAAACATAACATATGTGCATTTCCAAATTCTCAAGCAAACATACAGTACATAATATATCATTCATAATGTGCCTATCATATTACATACCATAGATTCAAAGACCAACATGTATTAAGGTTATTACAAACCTTCAAATAAATTGAAAAGTCATATACATCATATACAAGCCCAAAACAAACTCAGAATATATTTTTCTCAAAACAAGACTCAGATCTATATTGGCTATTACGGTTGACTTGTTACAGTCTTTATAATCCTCGCTTTGAACCTACATGGGGCAAATCCGCCATGCTAAGCATATATCTTAGTGAATAATAAGTAATCCATACATGAAGTGACAACTCATCATACGGAATTATGTAACAACATAAGCATACATTAAAAGATTGCCTAACATTAAATCAGACATAATGCATGCCTATTTACCTACAACTAGGACTCAACAGTTTTAAAACAAAATAAAGTCATTTCAGATATTTCACGTAAAGCAAGTAGTCAATCATATTTACATGCAAGTAGCACTTCAATATCACATTCATTAATCAATACCTCGGACTTTCATGTCCGGAATCAATACACAATTAAGTACATATTCATCAATATCAAATTCAATTCAGTAATAAACAAAACAAATCAAGGTGAGACCATCTTAGGTTACTCACAATCACTCCTGTTTGCTTATTGCCTTGAAGTCTCGACAATATCTGGAAGTGGTCGCTCTGTGCATTCCTCTATAACATTTAACACATTTATAAATCACTATTGTGTATGATTAAGAATTCATTTATGTATACTAAATATGTATAATACATGTTCATGATAGATTCTCAGGTATATTTTCTTACTAAATTGATGTAAACATCAATTGTACTTCAAAAGTTCCAAAATTTATACATTCAATTACTATTCCAGCTTTTCTTGGAAGCACCTTATTCGGGTCAACTTTGCATAATCAATAAGATCAAGAAAATAATGTATTTCTGTAACACTCTCTTCTAGACAATTGTTTCTCTATGTCTTAAGTTTCTAATGATACCAAGATCATACAATTTGGTTTATTTTTCAATGAGTTATACTCAAAATACCACAAACAATGTACATTTGAAATTTTGGCTCATGCATGATCATGCCTTCAAGTTGTACACCTTATAACTCTCAATTCTAATATCCAAAAATTACAGACTTTATACCAATTTAAAGCTAAGAGAATAAGCTACAACTTTGGTGAAGACACACTTGTCTAATTCAGTCTAAATCAATATAGTTTATTCAATAAACACAGGGCATGATTTCTGTCCTTAGTAGTGCTACAGCCTAAGCCAAGACTCAATTTAATACTAATTTTGAAAGTCTTAGAGACAGAATTAAAATTCGGCTTCTTCAAGAAAGTTATAGAAATATGTCTCAAGTTTAATTTAAATTAAGAATCAATTCATTTGAAAACCTACAGATCAAGATATAATCAAATACCGAAGCATGTTTAATGAAAATTCTCCAGTTTATAACATCCCAACACATTTCCTCACTTTCATCCAATCAATACTTTTCAAAACAATTCAAAAAGCTACCAATTTTTATGAAGAGGTATAACAATGTCTTCAGAATCTATTGGTTCAAGTCTCATGGCATTTGGTGGTCATATAAAAAAGTTGTGGTTAAAAGAATCAACACAGTTCGATTTTGGAAAAATCTTTGGGTGCAACTACTCTTCTCTTCTCTCTCTAAAACGCAAGTTTCTTCCTTCATCACCGATTCATTCTACTCCATTTCTAACTTATATTTTCTACATTTTCACTCCCATTCTAAATCACCTTACTCTAAAAGAACTCAAAATGCAAGATTAAGTACAAATACCAAAACCAGAAAATTTTCACCACTTTCATCATCTTCAACATTTGTTTACCACATTTTCTGCACTTATCACTTTACTACTTTCTCAATTTATTAATTCTATACATAACTGAAACTACCCTTACATTCACTTCTATATCATCTCAACTCATTCTCAAACCATTTTGTTTTTCATAAAATCAATCATAGACCTATCAATTTTTTTTCTAGATTTTTCTTATGCAGATTTTGGATCTGATTTGCATGACCATTTTGATCTCGACAATGGGGTATTTAGGCAACATCTTTTGCTAATCAAATGTTCCTCAATGTATTGAAAGTCTAATGACACCAATATCATGCATTTTAGTTTAGTATCCTACAAGTTATAATCAAAATTCCACATACTGTTTTCATACCTCGATAGAACATCAATTTTAAATTCAAGCCAAATTTCAAGACTCATATTTTGAATTCAATTCTTTCATGAAAAATGTAGTTATATGTCTCTAGTTTACTCTAAATCAAACTACATCCAATTTGGATACTCACAGATCAAGTTATGCCCTAAATATATATGTATGTTTAGTAAAATACTAAATATAACATATTCCAATGACTATAACCTTCAATCTTGGTAATCATATCACCGAACTTGCTCCTTCTTTCACCACCCTCATATGCATCAACACCATTTACGCATGCAACAATCTACAAGCATGAAAATATACACCATTCACGTATGCATCCATTTAAAACATTAAAACACGCATAAAACTTACTTGTCTTAGAACAAATAATGGGTTTTGGTGATGGCAACAAAAAGGAAGATGATTTTCAGTGAAACCAAAGAAAGGAGCTGCATTCCTAAAGCCTAGGTGTTTCGTTAGTGCTTTAACACATGTCTTCGTTGCATGTCTTCCACTTGTCCACTAGATAAGCTATCATTTGTCTCAGCTATAGGTCCATATATCACACATGATTTTATCAATTTGTCACTCCATAATTTGTTTATTTGTCAATTAATTTCTAATACAATTATCACACTTCTATTTGTCTCTTATTTAAATTTTTTCCTAATATAAAACACCTCAAATTTTTGATAAATGTCCTAAAATTCACCAAAATTTTGTAATAATAATAATAAGCTCCAAATAAATTCTCAACACATAAAAACCCAAAATTCTCATTTTAATCACATTTAGAAACCAATTA
>JANIHY010000209.1:15417805-15437530 GCA_027479065.1 Erythroxylum brevipes
CTTAAATATGCAAAGCATACCATGCATTGCTAATTCCTCAATATTCTAACCCCTAATGTAGGGCGTTACACCTATAGTGTAGGGGATAAATCTGTATATATCTACAAAAGTCATCAACAAAGATCATATATTATCACAAGCCACCTAATAGTAGCATGAAGTGTAGATCCTTAAATATCATAATAAATTAAATCAAACGGAGCTAAAAAGAAAAAATCATTACTATAAAAGGTAAATTATGACTTTGAAAAGTTGGCATGAAATACAATAAAAAAAGTTTTAACTTGACTTGACGTAAAAAACCACTAAAAATTAATAATCTAGTTCTAAAATTGACAAGATGACCTAAATGACACTACCATATATACGATTTAACATTATGAAATAAGTCTTCCTTTAAGAAAGCCTTCAACCTACAAACCATAGTTAAATCAATTCAAAATGACAGTAACCAGTTAAGGAATGTAATGAAGTTTAAAAGTATCGATGGTGCATATAAAAAAACCATTAACAATAAGTCCCAAAAAATACATAAAATATGGAAACATTTATGTAAAATTGTAATTTGACCAAATCGACAAAAGAATATCTAAATCGGTCAGTTAAAATCTAGTCAACCAGCTTAAAAAAAATTGGTGTAAACTGAATCAACAAAAAATGCAGAGGTGGGGGATGTCACAGTAGCTAACATGGTAAACTTAGGATCTAGTATTGACATACGAGATAATATGATAGTCTAACATAGGGGATGACATGGCAAAATGGAGATGATGTAATAGTCTGACATAGAGGATGACATGGAAAAAGGGACCATTTTAGGCTAGCATGGCAATTATGGGACCATTTTAGGCTAGCATGGCAATTATTACGATGTAAATGATGTGTGTGATTACTTTGTGATACATGGACCAATTATTCATTAGCACATAACACTTTTTTTATTAGGTCTTAATGTCTCTTAAGTAGAAACAATGTTGTTCTGGCTTAAGAGAACTAAAACAACATAATTTTTAGTCGTCTTCATCCTTTAAATTTTAAAATTTCAAAACTCAATGTTAAGCTTCTAGTACATGTGTAGTTGCATGGAAAGGAGTTAAAGAGATAATATTTACATTATTATGATTTTCTTGACTAGTATAAGAGTTTGATGTGTACCAAACACTAATTAGGCAACAAATTATCTAGAAAAAGTCAAGAACTTGAAGATTGTAATACTATCATTTTATTTTTTAAAAAAAGAGCTATCATATTATGTAGAAAGAAAAGGATCTTTGAGCGAGAATATTTGTGTGCATTTTTGTTATATCTAAACTATTATGCAAAAAGTTATTTATACCTGACTTTAGCTATACATATGCTTAAATACAAGTTATTATTACACAAGACAAAACCTAATAATATGTTACTATTACATATGTCAATGGTTGAGAATGAAAAAGTATTACGTTAAAATGTTTAGTTAAATAGTGGAGAAAAAGAGAAGAAAAAGAAACTCTAGCATACTTGACTAGAACATATGAAATGCTGGTATCAATTATAAGAGCAGGAAATCATTACTCGGTAAACGGAAGAAATCAAGTTGGAACATGAAGATTAAATGTGTCTAAAAAACCTACCTAATTTCTTTAAAACATGTGTGAAGCCACCATGTAAAGAGGACAAAATATTATATTATACGGGAAATTAAAACTGGCAAAGGAGGGTGAATAAAACTTAATAAAATGATGTATGATTTTCCATAAAATTTCATATTCAAAGAAGAAACTTTTCGAAAAAGTCCAGTTGACTCGTAAGAGTGTAAAGGCAATAATTTTTTCATCATAAATCCGTCTTTACATTGTATCTGCCCAATTGTCTAAATATCCAATTATAAGTAGTTAGATGCACTTTAATCTGACAATGAGATTCGTTGTATCAAAAGTTTGATTGTTATATTCAACACGACAACTTGTTATATTCAACATGACAACATCCATTTCATCATTTCTAATAAAATATAGATGACAATTTACTATTTATAAGGGGTATAAATGAATGTGAACCCCTAATTTTAGTGAATTGTGAATCTATAATTTAGATCTAACTTACAATCAAGCAATCTTAATTAAATACATTTGTGTTCTCTTGCAACAAAAAATTTTGCCATCCATATCTTTGTAAAATGATTAGTCGATAGATGAAACAAAGTATAAATCAAATGAGCGTAATTTTTATCAACATTATACTAGGTTATTACTGATATTAATCCCAATTCTCTATCATTTTATTAAAAATTATATTATTAAATTTTAATGGTTCTTTACGTCAAGTCAAGTTTAAAATTTTTGATTGTATTTCATGCCAACTTTTCAAAATCATAATTTACCTTTTTTAGTAGTGATTTTTCCTTTTTAGCCCCCTTTCATTTAATTTATTATGATATTTGAGGGACCTTCACTTCATGCTATTATTAGGTGGTTTGTAATAGTATATGATCTTTGTTGATGGCTTTTGTAGATATATACGAATTTATCCCCTACATTATAGGTCTGAATTATTCCTTCTATTCTCTCTTTATAACTATGATTTAGACTCAAATTTTCTTATAAAATTAAAATCTTATGCACTTTTATGGAATATAAATATAAATCTTTCATCTAATTTCTTAATCAATATTCGAAAATCTAGTCTAAGTACTTCACAACATAATTAGAGATGAGTAAAAATATATACATCCTTGATACTTTTCGACCTTTTCTCCTCTCTTCCTCTTACCTAGAAACCTTTTTGAGAGAAGTTACCTTTTATGGTTATCTATACTATTAATTATATTCCTACTTCAGTTATAGGTAAAATCTCTCCTTATGATTGTTCAGACAATTGTTCTATTAACTACCAAACTCTCAAAGTCTGTAGTAATGTTTATTTTGTTCTTCTTTAACCATATGATAGACTAAGCTAAAACTACGAGTATCATTTTATTTTTGACATTAGGATTCTCTTGTTAATATGATAGGTATGTAGAAGTAGAATAGTGGCAGTTCTATTATGTTTTTTAGTTTATAAATTGATGCTGTATGTTATTATACTAAATGCTACGATTTACTAAAATAAGAAGTTATCATTCCTCTTTATAATAAATGCTACAATTTACCAAAATAAAAAGTTATCATTCCTCTTAACTTTTGGTAGGCGTCGAAGCCACCAAAAATATATCCTACTTCCAAGTTACAAAATAATTGTAGAAAATGGTAAGCAAGGTCGAATCCACAGAGACTAGAGATTAATAATATTCTTTTAAAAACTAGAAAAAAAAATTAGTAAAGACAAATAAAAGGGGGACTTTTAATTGAAAAACTGAATGAGATCATAAAAATAAAAACCTTTGTCAAACTTAACTCAACTTAACCATAATTCTAATAAGTCCTAGAATTATCTTACAGTTTGTATTCCATCAAAAACACATTTTAGAAAAAGGTTACCTATCGACATGACCTGAGCTATATTCGTGTCCCAAGCCATAATTCTCACTATTTCTCCTTTTACATGGAGCCTGGCCACACTCATGTCCTAGGCTACTTTCACCGAAAGACTTTTAAGATAATACTCACATTCTTTTTGAAATACTATAAGATTGTGTCTATATATATGAGCCTTACACATTATAAAGGAAGTGTTCAAGGGGCTCAATTTGTATTAGAAAATGGGGATCATACTCTCTTAATGGTTAGTACAACTAGTGGAACACCAAACTATCCCACATGGTTCCTTGATATGAGATTTACAAACCAATATGTGTAACAAAAAGGAGTTGCTTTTAGATCTTGATGAAATTTTCACACCAAAGTCAAATTTGTACATGACATTACCATTTTGGTGATGAGAAAATGACAAATTCTTATCAACTTGAAGAATAGAGATCACAAGTATATTTTATATTTTTTATGAGGTATAAATGAAGATGAGTTTATTAGGTGTTTGTAGTTGCTAAAAAAGGGTACGTGATGACTTTTCATGACCATAAACCCTCTTTTTTAAATCAATAACTTACATTTATTTCTAAGACCCCTCTGACATTAATTTGTGTTAATTTGTGTTTTTCAAGTTGATATTTATGGTGGTATTTATAATTGTCTCAATGTAATAATAAATATGAATCCTAATGATGACATTTGTGTTTTTAAACATTTGAATTTTCATAGCTTAAAAATCATTGTTCAAGAAAATATGATAAAAGGAATGTTAGCATATATCATCCTATATAGTTATGTAAAGCATGCACAGTTAGGAAGCATTATAGAATGACTTTTACAATAGAACAACAACAATGAGCATCTTAATCAATTGAGCTTGTTCACTGTGATGTATATGGCCCAACAAATGTTACATAAAATGGAAATGATAGGTACTTCTTGACCATTATCAATAATCTTACTCATAACATATAGGTTTACCTTTTTCTAAAAAATTCTGAAGTTTTTTATTCTTTAAAAAAGTTCAAGATACATGTTGAAAAGTATAGTGGTTATTTTACTAAGGTGTTGTTTACTGATGGTGGAGGTAAATACACCTCCAATAAATATAAAGAGTTTTATAAAGAACAAGAGATACAATACAAAGTCATTTTCCCTTTTCACTCTACATTACAAGAGAGTTGACGAAAACAAAATAGAAAAATTATAGATATGACAAGAAACATACCCAAGGCTAAGCAAATGGCAAATTCTTTTTTGAGTGAAGTTGTCTGATGTTATGTTTATATTTTAAATTGATTTCCAACAAAGGGTATCTCAAATATCACCGTTGTAAAAGCTTAGAGTAGATTCCAAGCCAAGTATGAAGCATATGAAGGTGTTATGTGTTATTAATTATGGTTATATTCTAGTAGAGATAGGAAAAAGTTAAACAAGTAAGTAGAAAAAACTATCTTTATTAGCTATAAGTGTAGCGGGTATAAGTTGTTCAATTATTACATAAAAAGTAATTATCAACCGATATGTGACTTTTGCTTAAAAAGAAGAATGGAAATGGAATAAGGATATCGATCCTCTAAAAACATCTTATTTCTCTTCTCCAAAAAGAAGTAGAAGTGCCCAACGTAAATGGAAACAATTCACCAATTTTTACCCAAAATTCATATTTTCCATTATTTTTGGTAGAATCTAGGTCTCAATAGCAATTTCAGCAACCAATATGTTTATAAGATTATAAGGTAAATTATGATGAAGTTGATGATGATGGATAATTGGTACAATTTACTTACTTTGTAGAGTTTGAACCTATGACATTGGAAGAAACATTTCTAAATCTTAAATAGGTGGTGTCTATGCTTGAGGAGATTAGAGCAATTCAAAGAAACAATTTATAGGTTGTTGTTGATATCCCATAAAATCACAATGTTATTGATGTGAAGTAGGTTTTCAAAACAAAAACGAAATCAAATGACAATATAAAGAGACACAAGTTGAGACTGGTGGTGAAGGGATTTGAGTAACTACCGAGCTATGACTATTAAGAGGTATTTTATCTAGTTGCTCAATTGGAAACCATCATACCTATAATTGCTTTAGTTGCAAAAAAATCATTAAAATATCCATCAAATATTTTTGAACTCAACTTTCCTATGTGGACCAATTAAAGAAGAGGTGTCCACCAAATAACCTCCTAGTTTTATAAAGCAAGGTAGTGAAGAAAAGGTGTACAAATTAAAGAAGGCTTTGTATGGTCTAAAAAAACTCTACAAGCACGGAATAGGAATATTGAATCTTTCTTTCTTGTGATTGACTTTAACAAATATCCCTGTGAACATGCGCTATATGTAAAGGTCAAAATTTTAAGTGATATAATAATTGTGGGCCTATATGTTGATGATTTAATATTTATAGGCAATAACTACAACATGTTTGAAGCTTTCAAGAAGTCAATAATACAAGAGTTTGAAATGAATGATCATTATAGTATACTTCCTTCCTTGATATTGAAGTGGTTTAAAGGGGTGATAGTTTTTTTTTTCCTCAAAAGTGAGATGTCACTGAACTTTTCAAGAAATATCAAATGTTAAATTTAATTCCTATAAGAACTCTTATAGATGTTTGTACAAACTTAACAAAGAAAGGAGAACTTTTTGATTCAACACCGTTGAGAAAATTATAGGAAGTTTGAAATATCTCACTTATACAAGTTTGAAATATCTTACTTATACAAGGTCGAGCATCTCCTATGAGATTTGTTTAATTATCATATTTATGAATTTACCACATCAATCTCACTTATAAGTACTTAAACATATCTTGTGATATTTTAAAGGCACTCATGATCCCATTTTCTATTATTCCTCTATTAATTATTGTGCTTTTGTTGAATGTTCAAATAATGATTAGGGTGGACATTTAGATGATCATAGAAGCATTTCAGACAGCCTATTGGTGTTTCCATAGTGTGCGCTCGCCACGAATGTAGAGTGACAGTTTATGATCCTGCCAGGTAATAAGAATAGGGCTTCAGGACTCCAGAAATTGGGCTCTGGAAACGGGTCCAATAGGTGTGGATTTTAAAGCAAGAGTAAGAGTGTTAAGTTTTAAGCAGTTTGGGTCTGGTCTCCGGATCGGGTTCCAACATTGCCATTTTTATTTTGGCAATAAAACTTGCCCATGGTCATTAAAGAAACAATTTGTTGTTATACTTTCAATATGTGAGGTTGAATGTGTTGTTGTAGCCTCCAATGCTTCTCAAGCATTTTGGATAAGCCTTTTAATGAACCAAATTCATACTTTGGTTGAGAGAATTTTTAAGATGTTTACTGATAATATTTCTATTAGAAACTTGGGGACAAATTTAATTGCACATGAAAGAAGTAAATATATTATCATTCGCTTCTATTTCTTAAGGGACCAAGTTTTAAAAAAATGAATTGAAATGTTGTGGATCTAAAAATCGAGTGGTGAACATCCTAATCAGGCCATTAAATTATGAAACTTTTTTCAAGCTAAGTAGTATGCTTACTTCAATTGAATTACAAAATCAAGATTAAGAAGGAATGTTGATATTGATCCTAATTCTCTAACATTTTATTTTTCTTTTGTAATGGTTGATGCTTGCTAGGATTCTCCTACTATTATAATTATGTTTATCTATTTTTTAAGTGTTAGAATAAAATAATAAAACTTTTGATATGTTTTTTTAGTTTATAGGTTGATACTCTATTTCATTGTAATAAACACTATATTTTATTAAAATTAAAATTTGTTCTTCCTCTCTACTTTCTATTACATTTTTTATTTTTTATTTTTTTATATGTGATAAGTTTTATCCTTATTCATTTAATTAACTAGATAAAGAGAGGAAAATAATAAAGATTGAAATTTTGTATATCATATCTTTATAATTATGATGTTTTGAGTGTCAAATGAGATAGGACGAGACTCATAAAATGTTGGTAATTACTTATTAGATCATTAAAGAGTCTAAAGCAATGATGATAATAAGTTAATTTAAGCCTACACCTTTGGAAGTTTAAGTTAATTTGAGCATAGATTTTCAAGGTTTGAGTCTAATTAAAGTAAATACTCGAGTTTGAATTTAATTATTTTTATTTTTATTTCGGCTCAATTTGTAATGTTTATAAGTTCAAAAAAGTTATCATACTTACTCTCGATTTGAAGGTTGAACTAAAGCAGATCCAAATATCTAAAATGAAACTTTATCAAATCATACTTGAGTTATTAATTTTGAGTAAAATTGGATTGAAACAATTTTTGTCATGCCTACCCTAAATTTATTGTTTTGCCTCTAAGCTTGACGTTCACTCCATCTAGCACGTAAAACCCTTTTTTTTTCTTCCGCGACTCCTGGCCGATTCCCCCAAAACATTCTATACAATCCATCGATTGAGTATTTTACTGTATTCGTAAAAACAAAGACTTAACATTGAAATTGTGACCAAATGCTTGTATTATGTTTTCTCGAAACACATCCTTGTTAAAGATGGACACAAGAGAACACAGAAATGGCGAATGGGATTAACCATAAAATAAGGATTAGGCAATTAGGCAGAAAAGAATATCTTCAAACATCGTAGCATACTCAGTTTGCGCAAATTTATACATTATATGAGATGTAACATCCTTGTATATTTCTCCAAAACTCCACCTCAACCCCATACTGCTGTACAAAAATGAACGAGTAATCTGATCATAGAAGTAGGGAAGCAGCTAGGCTTCGTTTTGGTCACCTTTCTTAAGGCATGGCCAGCTGCAGACATCCGAACACAGCAGAGGCTAATGTTATATAGGCTAGGGAAAGAATAGACCCAGTGGATTCAGGTTAGTACAAGTATCGGTGTGAGAAAACAAACTCAGAAGTGTCATCTCCAAAAGGTCATCTTCCCTCAGATTTCACCAGCTGAGAAAATACTTTGCTCATTGAAGCATTAGACATATCATCCACGGTTCTTCCTTGAAATTGTACAGCAGAGAGCGTATTATCAACTTGGCTGAAGGTGTTGATTTGTGTAGGGAGGTCAATCATGTTAGTACTGTTTTCTTCAGGATCACTTGAAAGAACTGCCTCTTGAAGCTGAAGAGCGTACTCCAGATTCCACAAGACATCTCCCATAGGTGGTCTGTCAACCCCATACTCGGCCAAGCATTTCTCAGCAGTTTCTCCGAACTTCCTAAGTGAATCAGCTGGAACTTTTCCAACTAGTGTGGGATCTATTATTTGGTCCAACTGCCCTCTCTTCTGCCATTTCATTGCCCATTCTGCTAGGTTCACCATTTCCCGCGGAAGCGAAGGATCTATAACAGGTCTTGCACAAAGAACCTCAAACAAGACCACTCCAAACGAATAAACATCTGATTTTTCGGTCAGTTGTTGCCTCCTAAAATATTCAGGGTCAAGGTAACCAAAACTACCCTTCACTGCTGTGCTCACGTGGGTTTGATCAATTTCTGGCCCCGTCTTTGAAAGTCCAAAATCAGCAACTTTGGCCATGAGATTTTCATCAAGCAAGATATTTGCAGACTTCACATCACGGTGAATGACAGCTTTTGCATAGCCTGTATGAAGGTAATGAAGTCCTCTAGCTGCCCCGATACAGATCTCAAGCCTGTCCTTCCAGCTCATGCTGGGATAGCTTGAACCATAGAGGTGGCTTTTTAGAGTCCCATTCTCCATGTATTCATACACTAAAATCATCTCGTTCTTCTCATCACAGTATCCTATTAAAGAAACAAGATGGCGATGGCGGAACTGAGATAACATCTCGATCTCGGTTAGGAACTCTGAAAGGCCCTGTTGGGAACGAGGATTTCCCCTTTTAATTGCAATTTTTGTACCATCGTTTAGAATTCCCTTGTATACCTTCCCAAAACCGCCAATGCCAATAACCAAACTCTCATCAAAGTTGCTTGTTGCCTCTTGAACTGCTGCAAATGGAATTCGATAACCCACATTAGACTTGAGACTAGCTGCTGTCCCATTCGAGTATTTACTACCCACAGTGTGAGAGGCTCCGGTAATTGATAAAGGAATCCAAGTTTTTGAATTCCCTTCGCCTTCCAAGCCTCTTCTTTTCTTGCACCACATAAAGAAAATTCCAGCCAGTGCTACAGCTATTACTGCTCCAACGATCGAACCAACTATCTTGCCTACATTCTTCTTTGAAGTCGAATCTGCATTTACCAATGCCGGACCACTGAGGCTTCCCATGGAATTGTTCATTTTCATGATTTCCAACCCGTTCAGTATGGCATTCGGGTCGGTACTAGGTAAAGAGTTAGTTGGTCCGATACTGACATTAATTTTATTGCCTAGAGTTGAAGGCGTAACGAAATCCATATAATATGGGCCACCCAAAGTGTTATGGGTCTCAGAACTCAGATCAAGATTCTCGGCAAGAAGCCAGGAGTCTAGATAGAGATTAAAGTAGAGCGTGTTAGGAGCAGAGCTCACTATGTCACAGAAATGAAATCGAACAAGGTACTGATATCCTGGATCAACATTAAAAACCCAGGTCACATTGAAATTGTTGCTGGGATCACCTGCAGAGTTCATCATCGTGGCAGTACCATAAACAGAACTTGGAGCAATGTTCTTGGATGCAAGGCCAGGTGCATAATCGACAGCTGCAATATTAGTGATATTCTTGGCGAGACTCTTCTCCACAAGAAAATCATCGTCAGGCACCCAAGTTCGCCATAGCGTATCATTCATATAAGTAACTGTTGGTCCACCCATGTTAATTCTGAAAACTGTCTGTAGTGCCTGCCATGGTAAGCTGTCGAATTTACCAATAGGATTGAACGTGCTCGGAACATTGGATAGGACCTCATCGGGGATTGAAACAATTTCCAAGGCATTTAAGAATGCAAATGAATTGCCGGAAGGGCTGAAGTTGATAACAAGACTATTGGAGGTCAGATTAACAGAAAATTCTTTAACTACGGTAGCATTGACACTGAATTTGCTGAGAAGGACATGGCTTTGGGTGGAAACATCGAAGTTTGCGTTGCTCATTGTGTAATTGTTATAAACAAATGGATAGAAATAAAGGCGAATCCAATATCTCCCAAGTTGGCTAATCGCAAATGTGTACTTTGAGGTCCCTTCAAAGATTCTGGCCGTTTGATACAGGGCTGAATCGTTGGTAGAAGTGACAGATGTGGATGTATTGGCAAATATGGTTTTAGGAGTTGAAAGCAATTTTGACTGGGAGTTATCAGCCACAAACACGCGGTCGCCCACCTTAGTATCAGAGGATGATCCACAGTTTATAAGGAAATTGTCCCCAGTAGACAAACATGCCAAGCTCAAGATTAGCACAACCCAGAACAAGATTTGAGATCCTCTGTTTCCCATCATCAAAAGATCTGAACATCTACCGAGAAGCAGAACCATAGAAAGAACTGAAAGAGACCCTGAAGTTCCTTACAAAGAGGGCAAAACAAGAATGAAAACAAGCCGAAAGCAGTGCAAAAAAGGCACAGAACAGAGATTAGATTTGAATAAGGAAGTAACACATGTGACTTTATCACTGCAAGTGCAATTCAGGGGCTTCTAGTTGTCAAGCAAAACACAGCATACCCGCGAAAAGAACATGAGAAAATAGCTTGCCACAGAAAAGTGTGGAATTTCCAAAGATAATACGGAGAACTTTCACTTAATGAATAGGAAAGATAACACCTTTTCCATTACCAGAGCTCCAACATAGAGAGAGGAAGAGATCCAGAAGTGAAATAAGGGTCAAAAGACAAAATTTGTGTACCTCTACAATCACCAAAAATAAAAAAAAGATGAGAGTGCAAAAATAAGGCGAAGAACAAGCTGGACAGAACTAGTTGCCAGCACCAGATATTGACAGATTCCAAGATTTCAACGCGTTGGTACTGAATAAACAAAACAACACAGGCCCAAGAAACAAAAATAAATAGAGAAATGAGACAAGCAAAAGAATAAATAAAGCAGGTAGCGGAGAGACAAGTGGATGAAGAGTCCAAAACGCATAAAACAGTTTAAAAGGTGTTAGATGGCTGACCGGCTAAGCTTGTTGTTCTGTTCTGAAATTAAATACCTGTGTTGAAAATGGCAAGCTAAGCAGAATACTCAACTCCTTTGTCCAAGTTGGTGAAGAAACGAGAGAGATGCAATCTTGAGGTACTTGGGTAAAAGCTGTTATTGGAAACATAGAAAAGCTACGAAGTTGGTGTCTGGTTTTATTACTTAATTAATAGTAGTAAAGAGGACATTGATAGTAAGCATACACATATACAATACACGCGGAGACCCGAGAGATTACTACGCTCTCTTTCTATCCACTATTTGGCAATTTGGGCCATAAAGTAACTCTGTGAGATTAGGTCTTCTATTTCTTTTTTATGCTCTTTCCCTCACACTTTTTCTCCTTTTTTACTTTTAAGCCACCAATGTTCGACTGTATTTCTTGTGACTCAGAGTCTTACAGATTTTTTCTAACCCTTGTTAAGATTAAATTAATTTACGTAAATTTTCAGCTAAAAATAATTATGAATTTTTTTTGCTTTATTTAATTATGACTCAGAAATGATTGTTTAAAACAATTTTAAATGAAATTAAAATAAATAATTTCTTGTAAAATTTTAAAGTATTGATGTTTAGCTTATAACTTTTTCAAAACTTATTACTTACTGAAATTTTTTTTGGGAGTTTTTCTTAAAACTTCTTTTTTTCTTTTAATGCTTAAAATACTGGCAAAGTTTTTAAACAAGTAAACTAGTTGATTAGAATAAAGTTAACCCTAACGTACGCAGTACATAAGACTTTTCGCTTTATCGCACAATCTTTTTTTTATATTTTTATAAAAAAAATTATTTCAACATGTAAACTTCCAATAAATAAGAACAAAAAAATTATTACTAGAAATACGGTACCATGTTGCTATCCGATGGTTTTTGTTTGTTAGTGTATCACTAAAATGGCTGAAATTTCCAATTTAGTTGGCTTCTTTATAGACTTAACCGTCTCCATTTGATGGACACTTAAAACACACAGAGCATTTTTGTTTCCTAGACAAACATTTAATAAATGAAAAAGCAAGTTCCTTATAGCGTCTGTGGATGGCATGGGATGACTAAAACACATAAAGGGAGGTTTAGCGTGAATAATAACCATATAAACTACCAAAAACTGTTTTCCCAACTTCCATTGGTTGTTGGACGGGATTAGCCAATAAGTGCGAGACGAGTTGCAAAAAGTGACTAGGAAGGTGGTCTTGTAATAAAACCGTTGAAACGGGGTGTGATGGTTGTATGTTTGCACGCCTAAATTGAAGGCTTAACATAAGGAACTCCAACTCAAAGCAATCAGTTCGATTCACATGGGAATCATGCAATTATCGTATCTGCCTGCCCACAACTTCCCATGCAATTAATAATTTGACCGCACTTAATCACTCTCCGCTTCTCAACATTTAATCAACTTTAAATTTTAATAAATACATGAAACAGATTACTTATTTGTTCATAAAATGCTTCTTTCTGTTTTATAAAAATTAAAGAGCACTTAATAAAGGCCTATCAGACCATTTGAATTACTACAAAACTGAGCATAATTCGGTGTTTAGGTAATTATTAAAACTTCGAACGTCATTTTTTTTTGGGTAAATTTTCATTTAAGAATTATTTGTTCACAGAATTCTTACACCATTTACGAGGTTGATCAGTAATTGGTGGTCGTGCAATACCCTATAACTATTCTTTTGTAACATATTCAATAATATTTCAGAATCAAACAAACATTTAGAATAGGAAAATATATTTAAACCACGGGAACGGAAACTAATGGCAAGAAAATGAACAACTAAGTTGTGCACAAAGAGCGGATAAGTGAAGACAAAACTGAAGTAGCGTAAAAATAAGTAATTATTACTAAAAACAAATAAAAGAAGGCAGCCAGAGGAGGATGCATCTGGGGGCGGTACTTATCTTGGAGCCGCCCCAACCCAAATGCCAGCACCCTAATTCTTTATTTTATCTTTCAAAATCCAAGATTGTGATTGTGACATCTACGATTTCACATTCATGAAGAGCTATTAGTAGAAGTGATTAATTGTTTATGTTCCATTAGATTTCAAATACATTATGGTGATAAGAGATGGAAATATCTTTCCTTTCACCATATATAACACAATTTTTGGCCGAGCAAATGTTTTTTTACATACTATAAATGATCCACGCTGCCACGGGATAATGTTTTCTTAAGGAATAGAAAAAGTAATTATTTAGAACAAGATGAAAAATAATCCAAACATAAATCTAAGACTTGGATCTATGAATTCTAAATAATTATGGACTTTTAATTCTAAGGGTAAGTATAAGCTAGAATTAAATATCGAAAATATGAAACAAAAATATATTATCTGAAGATTATCAAAATATTATCAGAATATTATTATCAAAATTACATTTTTGATATTATGATCTTTTATATTAATTTGTTAATAATTATTTTATTTTGTTTCAATGATATTTTTATTTTTATCATAAAAATTATTCATAATTATCTAAACAGTANNNAAATTATTAATAATTATCTAAACAGTAATGATTTTAAATCATTAAAAATTTTTATTAATTATTTACAAAATAATTCATATAAATCTAAGTGTAAGTAAAATTTTTCTTATTGTCATTCATAACTATTAGAATAATTCGTAATTCTATGCTTATTTTTTATTTCGTTTCCTTAACCATGGTTACTATACAAGAAGAGAACTTTATAGAGTATACTAGAGATTAAGGATATGGACAAAACATTTAACAGAATGAGGTATTTTCTTGTCTGAATTGATTGTAAGCTTAGCAGTGGTCTCTTACAAGATCAAGGCAGACAGTGGGAACATAGATTGGACATAATTAAGAGATGTTATTTTAATTTTTTGGTGCCAATAATAAAGGCACACCTCGACATGGCTTGAATGACTTGCCAACCTGCCCATGTCATAAAGGTCGAGAGCCTGTCAAACTATAACATCTCAACTACCGAAGTGTTTGAGAAAATAACTTATCAATTTGTGGAACTTTCGACATGGACTTCCACTTAGATGGGTTCATGGAAATTATGCGTCCAAATCATGCTATTTGCTTTTGATCTTGATGTTTCTAATAAATTAATATCAGACGAAAACAACACTCTTATGGTCGATTGATCCCATCAGGAATTCAAAGCATGGAGAGATAAGATAATTCAACTGGATAAATATTTCATATTTAAACCTGATCAGCTTATGCTTATGTTGTAAAACATAGAATAAACCTTATTACATATTTCATATCATTTATGAAAAGGTAAAAAATGAAAGAAATATGAAATACCTTATTTGGATTTCATTTGATGTTCCGAAGAAGTTTTTTATGTCAAAACGAGCTCCAATCTTTCTGGGATCTTTGTGGAAGTTAATCACCAACACTCGATGAACGTCATTCTTCAAGTTTCTTAAGATGTAAGCACTCATAACAGGTCATAGGATCCGTATGCTTACAAATTACATAAGACACTAAAAGAAACCTTAATTTTTATATATGGTTTCCCTCTCACAAGCCCAATATAGGTCTGGTTTATACTAATTGGGAACCATTTTCCTCTCAAGCTTCGACCCATTAATTCAAATCATTTATTGGATTATTTTATTACCTTTTTTATAATCGAATTACGTAACTTAACTGATAAATTGTTTAAAAACTGAAAATACAATTAATAATTGTTCAATTTATAGAGAAGAACAAAAATGTCCAACATTCTCCTCTTTGAACAAGCATTAATTGCAGTTATGACTCAAGTTTAAAAATAATTTTAAAAAACAGATTAAGTCATGCTACTGTATTGGTACCAAATTTTAAAAAATAAAAACATGCGATCTAAAGGTAATGAAAGTCCAACATTCCGTCCTACAAGGCTTTCGCTACTGAAAAATATCAAACATATGTGTCATGTGCGACACAAGTTCAATATAATCACGAATATCTAATACCTCATTAACATGAATGGGAAATGGAATGTGACAAATCAGGATGATACCTGTATGATCTAAAATGTATCATCTTCGTTTGTAGTTCTCGATTTCTCTAACTTTATGTTAAATTGCATGTGCTAAACTGTAGTAGAAAAATCCTGTTTTCTCTCACCGAATGCTAAACAACATTAAAAAAAACCTTTATGTTCTTTAACTAAATGTTAAACTACATTAGAGAACCTTTATGGGATTAAAAAACTTATATCCCCCTATGTCATGTTAAATTTGTGGATATCCATACTAAACTGTATGTGTTAAGACATAGGCCTAAGGTTAATCTTTATATATGCCCTATGACCTTTAAATGCTTAAGATCAACACAATCTTAAGACTTTCATATGTATTATGGCTATACACAAGAAAATTTATTACTGAGTATAAAAAGATGATCATCTATATTAATAAATAATAATAATGTCATAATACATCAAAATGTACAAACTTTTAAGGAGAAAATACAATGATCCCTAACTACTACTGTCTAAGGACTTTAACACGCCCATACTTTAATCTTCTCCTCTGCTGTAGCATACTGGGAAATCAAGGCGTTGATGTCCCAGGTCTCATCCTGAGAGATGTAAGAGGTAGCCAACATCTCAAACTTTTGAGGGAGAGTATTTAGTACCTGATGCACTATGAAATTATCAGGAATTGGTACATCAAGCGCCTTCAGCCTAATTTGAAGGTGTACCATCCTGATGATGTACTCTTGAGCACCTCCTTCTCTCGTATACCTCATAGAGAATAGTTTCTTAATCAAGGTGCTTTGTTCTGCATGAGAAGACACCTTGTATCTCTGTAAAATGTTGTCCATGAACTCCTTTGCTATGGTCGTATTTGACAATCCACTCAGTAGATGATCTGGGATTGACGTCTTCATAGTCAAATAGCACATCATATTTGATCGCTTCCAGACCATCATAGCTACTTTATCAACTTCTGAGTCGCTATCCGTAAGTGGAAAAGATCTCTCGATGTGCATTGCCATGCTAACGTCAGCTATCTCCAATGCAAACTCCACATCCTTCTTCCACTTCTTGAAATTGAAACTATTTAAGGTCTTAATCATGACATCATTGTTGTTTATAGAGAAGGTGACTAAAAGATATAAAAGACAATGTAAAAAATCAGTTTAATTGCAGGTTAATTGTGATATTTAAAGCATTAAAGCAGCATCTTTATTGAGAATTCGATCACACGTATTATTAAACACCTTTGGGCTAAATACATAATATATGTAATTATACCCCCACATAAAAGTGATTAGAGTACAAACCATCAACTCCTATGACACTACTACCTTTGGGTGAGTAGATCATTTAAGCAACGACTGTCCTCTATCTAATGTATTTATGAACATCTCAAAACTTTATGTAAGGCCAACGCCTTTGAGCACAATAACTAAATATAAGGTCAAAGATATCTCCATTATGTGAACAAAACAATCCAAAATACTAACTTGAAATGTCACTTTGGTAACTACATTCTCATCAATACCTTAGAAAGTCTACAAATACAAGGAATACATCTTTATGTCATCCTCATATTCTATATGGGCATAATATATGTGAAAATTAATTATAACTGTAAAAAATAAATTCACAATGAAATAATAACATATCATTACTGAAAACATTGTCTTTAAACTTTATTTGAGACTTTTATATATGTAAAAAAATCAATAGAGTGTCTGCTATACTTTCCGAAATACCAAACCTACTGCATGAGACATAAAACTTTAAGTGCCTCCCTTATGTGTAGTTCGGAGTACAAAAATGCGCGCAAAATTAGCTTACAAAAGGCTTTAAAACTTTTTCGAAATTCAATTATCAATGTAATAAATCCAAAAAATTGAAAAAATCGCTTAAAAAATTTCCCTAACCCAAAAGAACCTGGGGCATCTTTACGGGAATTAAAAAATTTTCTTTTTTTGGTGCTGATGTCAGCAATACTGTAGAGTTGACGTTAGCGCAACACTATATGTTGACATCAACAAGCGCGTGAAACAGAGGAGCGCATGAGTTGCACGCACATCTAATGCATCTGGCGCATGCATAGCACGTGCGCCCACGCACACATGCGCGTTTATTGTACGCCTACGTTATATGCACCGACACATGTCATGATCCTTGCGATCCTCATGTCGAGCCTGATGTGACGCGTGCCACGCACTCACCCACTATTCCGCGTTAGTAGGAGAGCGCATTGATTGAGACATGTGCAACACCTTCAACGTGTGGTGCTACTTGGCAGCACATGATTGGCGTGTGAGACACACGAGCCCTCCGAACCATCGCTCCGCCCCACTACTGTAGCACCATCGTTGTCCTCCGTGATTTTTGGCATCTTAGGATTCCTTTTTGGTCTTTTTGGTCTTTTTGACCCATTGTTATAGCTAGCCTTATTTATACCACTTTTATATAATTATATACGTTAAAAAAACTGAAAAATGAATCAAAGACCGAAGAAAATCATAATAAATGGAAACTGAAAAATCTTCATTTTCGATAATCCGATCACGTAACCACTCTGATATCACATGTAACACAGAAGTAACTGAAAGAGATTTTAACCTTTATATATATTTTTCATATCGAACTTTCTTATTACAAGCTCGATATAGGTCCAGTCCACACTAATTAAAATCCTTTTTTTCCTGAATTTCGATCAATTAATCCAGATCACTTATTTTGTCACTTTATTACTTTTGTTAAGATCGAATTACGTAACTTAACCGACAAGTTATTTAAAAATCGAAAATATAATTAATAGTTGTCCAATTTATAGAGAATGACAAAAATGTCCGACATATGTATTATTGGCAAAATTCTTTTTAGTTTATATTCAACAAATAGCAGAAGTCGACTTTGAAATTTGAGTGGCGCATTTATGTAGCGGCTGTCTACAGTCTCTTATTCGCAGCGATTATTCTTCTGGAAAAAACGTGCATGCCATTTGTTGTTCTGACAAAAGAAAAAACTGGAGACCATATCTGTTGCTTTTCTTTATTTTATGATAAAATAAATGTTTCCTGCTTTAAATGATGGCTAATTACTTGTCTGATTGGGAAATAACATATTTTTGAATAATCCAAAATTGTTGTCGTTAAATATAAAAAATAAAAAATCCAAAAAGTAATCCTCCCCATCAAATAAAATTTCAAGAGATTGGAGTCACGTTGAGATTTTCTATAAACACGGTTCGTTGATCTTTTATAATTATATATAATAAAACTAAACACAAGTCAAATCAACCTTCTTCTAGCATTGGGACATAATCAGAATAAAATCTGGTGATTTGATTTATCTGAATTGATATTAGGGTTCCAACGGGTGATGTATAGAAAGGAGTTATAGAATTGATATATTAAGGTTCCAGTCTCCCCATGGTAAACTTTCAGCCCAGATACTGTACTATGAATCCTCAAGAAGGGAATCGAAATGAAATTCGCCACATTTTCATAATGACTTATTAGATGGTCCAAAAAGGAGAAGTACATTGATTCATCTAATAAGTCATGACCACCTCTAGTAGAGATAATCAGAAGGCCGTTGATGCTAAGCTTATGCCTTTCTAACTGAGAAAAAGAGTTCCAAAATGTGAGAGGTACAAATTATCTCTTAATATTTTATAAAAATTTTAAAGTAATCTTTATTTTTATTTATTATATCACTGTGCATCTAAATGTTTATAAAAATGATATTATTTAGACTCTAGAACTTAATTTCGTTAGGTTTATGTTAGTTGCTCATAATTGTGTTGTTAATTGATTTAATGTAATATGACAAATTAATAACGCAGACCTGTTATTTTTTAATTTAAAAATATTTATTAGTGTTTTACTTATTACACGTTATATTAATTATTTTTAATAACGTGAATCTCATCTAATCTAACATCTCAAAATCTCCACCGTCCAATTATCTTCTAAAATCTCTAAATCCTCCTCGCTGTACTCCATCACCTAGTTCATAAAACTCAACTCACCTCAGAGGCTCTGTTTGATTTGAGAGTTAATAATGAGATAGGATGGAACATAATACATTTTCATCGTTTGTTTAAAGGTTTTATAATAGAATGGAATGGACTGGGATGGAAGCGGAGGGTTTCATGTTACGTTCCATTCCAACTTAAATAGTGAAAATAAGAAACCTTTGATTTGGAGGTTTAGGATGGAACGTAAACTAATAAATACATACTAC
>JANIHY010000209.1:15520237-15531842 GCA_027479065.1 Erythroxylum brevipes
TTTTTTTCAAATGTATCGAATAAAGAGGCATCAATATAAAATTTATTAAATTATTTTATAACGGTAAAAATAATTTCTTACTTTCTTTTTTTGATAAATCGATAAATTTTTACACACATAAGAAAATGTTATGTATACAAATAAGGATTTCCTATTCAATAATCTCTTGCGAGTTTTAAAAAAATTAATTATTAAATTAAAAATTAAAGAAATTTGGTATTAAATTGAAATTTTTCGGAAAGGTAGAACGGATCAACCCCCGACCATCTGAAATCTGTCAATCTAACGGCAAGTAGAAAATCATAAGCATAGCACACCCGCAGGCAATCACCAGTCCTCTGCTGTTGGCATTTACACCTATCAGTTATCACGTCACAAAACGAAGCTCTCTTTTTTCCGTTTCTCTGCGACTCTCTTCCTCTCTCGTTCTCGCACTCTGATTTTGGCTGTTTGGATTTAGGGCAAACTTAACCTTGAACTCGCTGCGTTTTGACCAACTAGCCCCAGATAATCGCTGTCCTACGTCGCCGATCCGATTTCCAGCTACTGTTTTCTTTCCAAGCGCGACCCGATCTCCACTGGCTCCGAGATTGATCCCCAATCTCCTTAAGGCTCTCTGATTGTATTGTGGTCATGGGAATCTTGGTATAGTGCCCGGCCTTATAGTTAGGGTTCTTGGTCGGGAATCTGCTTATGTGATTCAAGTTATCTAGTTGCTCTGTGTTTATAGTGAGAGTAACGGAGGCTATGTGGTTTGTTTGGTTGCTGAAAAATGCTATAGCAGTTATTGACATGTTTAGGAACTTATTTTAGAATTTTTTTAGTGGAAGAACTTATATAACACTCACAGTGGTCCCTTCTTATTATTGCCTCTTTAGGCATTGTGGTGAGATTAATCTTGCAATCTTTGAATGATATGTTTAAACACGATTTTATTTATTCAATTTTAGGAAATGGGGAACTGGTTGATGTAGTTGCTACAATGTTGATCTCTGGGTAAACATTCTAGTTTATTTTTCTGATCACTAAAAAACAATACCTACTTGGTTATAAATGAGCAATAAATGTTCTCTAATTACTATAGAGTGTGGCTCCTACCTTCGTATTTTCCCACGCGGTTCTGTTTAATAGCAAAAACGGAGTTGCAAAATCTAAGAGCATATTAGGTTTTAGAAAGATGAATGTGCAACGGGTGTGAAATTTCATTTGATATGTTTTCTTCGCATTTAGTATCATCAATTAGATTCTAGTATAGAATAGCCGAAGTTTAAGGTACACAGGTTTATGATAATTTTAGTTGACTATTACAGGTTTCTCCACCTCCTCTTTTTCCAACTTTTCCTTTTGTACACTTATCCTTTTCTTGTGTATTATTGCTACTTCCTCACTACTATATTCTACTCATTTCAGGATATATATATAAGTGTTTACTAAGGAAAGCTTACTGATCATTCCGTCCGACTTGTGACTGAGACAAGTCACAGCTGCTTCTCATCAGGGCATGATTTGTGGCACGAGCTTTTGCCTTTTACGCAATGTCGGGGTTACTAAATGTATTGTCAGTTTCCATTATATCTTGGTTGAGTTTATATTTAAGTTTTAATGTTTTTGTTGTTTGACTTCTAACTACTCTTATGCTGAAATACATTATTTGGCTCTATGATGGACAGGTTCTATAAGTACTATCTTCTTATTAGGGAAGGGCGGGATTATATTTTCACTTGTTCATTAAGTTTTCTAGAGTAGCCTGAGATTTGTTGTTGCATGTTGTTAATGTCTTCTAATTCTTTGTAGGATTTTCTTTGGCATCTTAAGCATGTGATTTTGCTACAATAAGCTCGTTACTTCTTTAGTAAGAAAGCTTGTGATTTTGCAATTTTGAAGAACGCTGTTTTCTGTTGGTCATTCCAAAGGATAGGTTGTCTTAAGTTTGCATAACGTGCAATGTTCTTATCATCTAGTACAACCACAATATTAAAGATGTTCACCACTTTAGCCTTTTGCGCGCCCCTGGGCCAAATATTAGTTGTCTTTTGTGGCTTTATGTGAAATAACATTTTGTTTCCTGGTTTGCTATGGAATCATTTTAATTGTTTGGTTTCTGGAGTTGTTCTTTTATTTTTTCATTATTCTTTTTTATTCTGGAATTTAATATGGTCTTTATTGCAGTCTTCTCTTAATGGTTCAGCTTCAAATATTCCAGACAGTACAGGGCGATCATTTGCTACGTCTTTCTCTGGCCAATCAGGTGCAGGCTCTCCTGTTTTTCATCACAATGGTGAGTAGCTCTACTACAATTTTACCTGTGTTGCTCATTTTAAATTTATTTGAATTTAATGGTTCTTACTGCAGGGAGTATTCAAGCCTTGCACAATATTCATGGAAGTTTTAATGTTCCTAACATGCCGGGTACACTTGCATCAAGAAATTCAACATTGACTAATGTTCCTTCCGGTGGAGTTCAACAACCTGCTGGTAGCCTCTCTAGTGGACGGTTTGCATCCAACAATCTTCCTGTTGCACTGTCTCAGGTGCCAAAACTTGTAAACAAGCTAACTGATTCCATTTGTAATTTTTTTCGCTTGTTTTATTACTAAAATATTGTGAACTGTGCAGTTATCCCATGGCAGCATCCATGGACAATCAGGAGTCAGCAATAGAGGAGGTGTGAGTGTTGTAGGAAACCCTGGGTTTAGTAGTAACACAAATGGAGTTGGCAGTTCTATTCCTGGGATTCTACCAACTTCTGCAGCAATTGGTAACCGGAATGTTGTTCCAGGATTGGGGGTATCCCCAATTTTGGGAAATGCAGGTCCTCGGATTACAAGTTCTATGGGTAACATGATAGGTGGGGGCAACATTGGAAGGAACATTGGCTCAGGGGGAGGATTATCTTTGCCTGGCCTTACATCACGTCTTAATTTATCATCAAACAGCGGATCTGGGAGTTTAGGTGTTCAAGTACAAAACAGATTAATGGGTGGTGTACTTCCACAAGGTACAACTTGATTTCCTGCTGTCATTACTTGATTTCTAGAATAGTTTGTGATAACAAACTATCTGGATGAAGATTGCAACACCTATTAACTTCATTTCGTAGTGTTCCTGATAGGTTTTTCATCTTGTTGTAGCATAGGTGGATTTTCGTCGCACTAAGGGATCATCCGATTGCTTTGCCTATGTTCTACTTTCTTTTGTAACGAAGTTGTTTAAGTTTCTTTTTGATGTGAATAGGAGATTTGTAGCTGTAGAATGACTTGTTAGATCTTGAAATAATGTATTATATTTTGAAAATTGCCTAATGCAATTGATCCTCTTTATTTGATGTTCCAGATTAAAGAATTGAGGTGTCTGAGCTTTATTTCTAGAAATTATTGAATGTTGTTTCCTTTGGTACACTGCTTTGCTTTAGCTTACAAATCATGGGGTTAAAATTTTTGTTACACTGCTTTGCTTTAGCTTACAACTCATGGGGTTAAAATTTTTGTTGCTTTGATATCTCAATTTAATCTTGGCATTCTTTGAGTTCCTTTCTTGCACTGAGTTCAGCATCGTGTGTTTATTTTTGAGATTATCATTGGCTGCCTTTATAAGTTTTCTTTTCTTTCTTTTCCTTGGATCATGAATAGTACCTTAATTTTACAGCTTTAGACCAGCTTTGACTACTACTTTACATGACCCTTTCTGGATTCAGGATCTCCTCAGGTGATTTCTATGTTGGGGAACTCCTATCCTACAGCTGGTGGTCCTCTCACACAAAGCCATGCCCAAACAGTGAACAATCTCGGCTCTATGGGAATGTTGAATGATATTAATTCCAGTGACAGTTCACCTTTTGATATAAATAATGATTTCCCCCAGTTGACTAGCCGTCCTAATTCAGCAGGAGGGCCTCAAGGGCAATTGGGTAATGAAAACATGGTTTTGCAATTTGACCGTTGGTAGCCAATATTAGCCAGTATCATCTGTATTGAGTAAATATGCCATAAACATTTCAGGTTCACTGCGTAAACAAGGTCTTGGTGTTAGCCCTATTGTTCAACAAAACCAAGAATTCAGCATCCAAAATGAAGATTTTCCTGCTTTACCAGGATTTAAAGGTTCGTAGGTTCTCATTCAACTCCATTTTTAATACAACAATCTTTGTTTCTGTCAGTTAATTTGGAGATAATGAGTCACAGAACCCTTCATTCACTAACATTGATTTTGTTGAAAAATTCAATCAATATAAAAATTGATGTTGCCTTTCATAGCGACTGGCTTTGGATAAGAAACTATCTTCATTAAAATGAAAACAAAAAAGTGATATGGTGTTGAATAACAAATTTGGGTCAGGTGGTAATGCTGATTACACCATGGATCTACACCAAAAGGAACAACTGCATGACAATACCATGTCAATGATGCAATCTCAGCACTTCTCTGTGAGTTTTAGTGAAAGTTTGACCAATACCATAATACTAATTGTTATGTACTTCCTCATGTATTTCAATTTTGGATTCAGCAGTTAGGGAGGTCTGCTGGATTCAACTTGGGGGGCAGTTATTCATCGTATCGCTCACAGCAGCAACAACAACATACTCCAGCTGTGAGTAGTAGTGGTGTCAATTTTTCATCTCTAAACAATCAAGACCTGATTCATGGCTCAGACATATTTCAATCTTCACGTTCATCCTACCACTCTCAGGTATGTTTGTTCTGTTAGACATATATACTTTTTGGTGTTTGATGCCACAGAACTGATATTTTTGTCTGACCATATATTTATTTGTTGTTCAGAACAATGGGCCTCCTGGGATCGGACTAAGACCTTTAAACTCACCAAACACTGTCTCTGGAGTTGGATATGACTATCTTATCCAGCAGTATCAACAGCAACAAAATCCATCGCAATTTCGGTTGCAACCAATGTCAGCTGTCAATCAGTCATTTAGGGATCAAGGCATAAAATCCATGCAGGCTACACAGTCAACTCCTGATCCATTTGGATTACTTGGCTTGTTAAGTATTATTAGAATGAGTGACCCTGATTTGACCCCACTTGCACTTGGAATTGATTTAACGACTCTGGGATTGAACTTGAATTCTGCTGAAAATCTTCATAAGACATTTGGTTCCCCATGGTCTGAAGGGCCTGCTAAGGATGATCCAGAGTTTATGGTGCCACATTGTTATTATGCGAAGCAACCACCTGTTTTACATGTGAGCTGCCTTTTCTTTACACTTTCCCTTTGGACCTGGCTCTTCTGTTTTTTCAGCTTTGGTGTTTTTTTCCATTTTCCTGTCATTGTTATTTACCTCTTTAAGCAACTGCAGCAAGGTTACTTTTCCAAGTTCAGCGTGGAAACACTGTTTTACATATTCTACAGGTACATTTTTTTTATAAATGTTTCTATTGTTACCTGAAATTTTTTTGTTTGCTATTATCTTTTCCCCTTTGGTTGGTTCACTTTTCAAAATTTACCAATTTTTTTTTATTTTCTTTCATTATTTTTTCAGCATGCCAAAAGATGAAGCTCAACTATATGCTGCCCATGAACTGTAAGCTAGCTACTACCCTGATGACTTGGTGTCAATTTTGTTCTATATCTGCATAATTCCTTCCATTCCTCCAATTAAATGCATGCCCAATTTTGATTTTTTGGGATGTCTTCTAGTTTGTTTCTTTTCCTTGTGAGGTTCTATTCTCATATAGGTCTGGTCTTTTTGATGGCAGTTACAACAGAGGTTGGTTTTACCACAAAGAGCATCGAGGGTGGTTTATTAGACTCCCCAACATGGAGCCTCTTGTGAAAACAAACACGTATGAGAGAGGGTCTTATCACTGTTTCGATCCAAACACATTTGAAATTCTGCGCAAGGTTTGCAGTATTTTATTGTTCTTCTTTTGTTTGAACCTTTTCCCCTGTTCAGAATGTCAAGCATACTTTATTTCTGACTTGCAATTCTGTGAATGATATGCTGATGCAGGATAATTTTGTCGTCCATTACGAGATGTTGGAAAAGAGACCAGTTCTACCGCAACACTAACAGTTTCTGTTGTTGTATGATGTAAAATGAAAGTCAATTTGAGCATTATTTTCTCTTGAATTTGCCAAAAGTTTTGGCAATCTTCCGATTGATTCTGTTCAAGTTGACAGCCTTTTTCTAATTTTAGCAATACATCACCTTTCTGCATATGTAGCACAAAGTCCGTTGGATAGCCATTTATTGATTAGAGTGACAGAAATGAGACCCGGTTAACTCCCATACAAGATGCTTGATTCTTTTTTAAAGGAGTGCGATTGTTGAAAAATTTACACTATCAACACACAAATAATATGCAAAGTTTTAAAAATTGGACCGGACTAGCGATTGAATGGGTCAGTCCGATCAGAAATTGTCTGAACCGACCAGTTGTTTGGTTCGGTTTAATTTAATAATATCTTAGGATAAAAATCAGTCGGTTTATTAGAGAATTGGCTGGGTTTTTAGAGAATTAACCACTGTTAATATACATATATACTTAAAAGGCTAAATTATGGATTTCATTTTAGAAGTCAAACTCTCTCTTTGCCTCTTCATCGTATCTAATTGTCATCTTCTATTTCTGGCCATCTTTGCTAAATCTCATCATCTTCCATTTCTGCCATCTATCATCTTCGTTAGATCTTATCTTTGCCAAATCTCTCTCAAAATACCGTTGGAGCTTCAAACATCAGAGATAGATGCGGAAAGTCTCTGCTGGCCTACGATGCACATAAAGTGCTCTTTTGCATTCACAATTCTATTTTTAACTCTAAGCACGTGTTCTTTCTTCATATTGGACCACCATATGGGAATATTCTTCATGCTCGCTCGAAAAGTCACCGAAGTTGCGATACATTGCCTTTTTCTACCTCAAATAAAGTAAGAAAACAAGGGCATGAGATTCTTTCCTAGGCTAGAAAGTGCTGCTTAAATCGCTCATCTCCTTTCAGTCAAGTCTTTCTGATCCCTCTCTGTCCGACTTGCATGTATTAAGCATGGAAAAAAAAACATAGCACTACTTCTCAGAGATAGAGTTATTAGCTAAGAAAGCATTCTATAGTGAAGTTTTCAGGAAAAGAAGAGTGAAGTTTTCACAAGTAAACTACTTATCTGCCCTTGCGGTGCAGTTTCCGCTCTAGCGAGTAAGCTATGGATGCAATTTCTGAGGAAAGAGTCATGGGTGAAGAGTCTAAAGAACAAGCGCAATCTATTTGTCGCTTTATCTCTCGAAAACAAGGTATGAGAAAAGAATATTGTATGAGGTATATGGAATCCTTAACCATTTCTCATTATGCTTTTATTTTGATTACATTAAGAAGCTACGTTTCTAGCTTTACTTTAACATAAACTCGGGCAAAATAAATTGTTTTGAGATTAGTACTAGTTTTATAGTAATTTAATATCGATTGAACTTTTAAACTTAAAATTTTTCCTTTGACCGGTTCAATGTAAGGATCAATTTTTAAAACATTACTAATACATTCAAAGTCAGTTAACTAAATAAGATTTCATTATTTCGAAGCATGTTTTTATAATATAACGGGATTAGAAAATTTCATCCTAAAAATATAGAAGCTATTATAATTTAGTGGATTGTTATAAGACAAGAACAAGGATATGTAGGACAAGAACAAGCGTAAGGCTCTATAAGCCGAATTCTCTAGTCTATTTCACCCTCTTCCCACTATAAGAGTAAGATATATTAATTAAGTTGACTTTTATTTTCTGGTGGACTATAAGTTTAATGGGTATAGCTTGAAAAAAATTAAAAAATAAACTTCAGAGTCTAAAGCATAGTTAGCAATATAATATTTATTTTTAAAAAGTATAAATGTCACAAGTATACAATTAAAATGTTAATTTTCATTAAATTATAACAGCCCATATTAATTAATTAAACTTTTTTTTCACTTAGATTGTGTAATCATATCATAATGCTTTTTATAATAATATGCATAGTTAAATTAATCATATAATTAATAAATCAATAGGATGTATGACAATAATGTCAATATAGATTCAACATAATGAATATCATCAATTTATCATTTATTAGGAATTTAGAGTTACAAAATGTCATAAATAGTTACAACTATTTATAATATGTAAGAATTATATAAAATCCAATCAATCCTCACAAAACATACATTAAATAGAAACTTTCACTAAAATAAAAAGATCAGGTTCTTAACAATCTTATATGGGAGACGTATCCTTGAAAAACATAAATAAAAATGGCCTAGTTAATGGATCTACCTACTACTTATGGAAGTATACTTTAATCAAAGACTCTTATGTATATACTTTAATCAAAGACTCTTATGTACTTTGCACAGTAAAACTTAATGTCAATAAGCTAGAATCGAGAAGTGTTAATACTTTTTGAGAGAAGGATACAATCGCAGAATTCTCACAAAACATTTTTCGCATCCTTGAAATAGATTCCATAACTCTTAGGTCTCGTTTGATAACCAATAATGAAGGAATCAAAAAAAAAAAAAGGAATGGAAATGAAAAGTGAGAATCAAAATAAGAATTAAATTACTGATTATGCATGTTTGGTATAGTATTAAATATTAAATATTAAAAATGATAATGAGAAATTTTTTACTCACATTAGTTATTATATAATTTATTTTGTGTATAATTAATTAAAATATTTTATATTTTATAAATATCATTATCTTCGTCATTATCATCATCACTCAATTAAAGTCCTGCATAAACGCGGGGGCTAGGGAGGTTTGTTTGTATGTAGCCTTATCCCGATCTAGTAGAGATGTTGTTTATGATAGATCCATATGCAATGTGGCATGAAGATATTACCAAAATTAAACATGGATGCGCATAAAAAATAATAATAAAATAAATAAAAATAAATAAATACAAAAATGCAAAAATACAAATAAGTAATATAACAACATCCAGTAGAAATCTCACTAATTCGAAGGGTCTAAGGAGGTCCAGTAGTGCACTACCTTACTCTTAACTATTAAAGACACTTTTTAAATGACCCACAAATAGAGAGAAAACATATAATAATAACAATAACAATAATAATAATAATAATAACAAGAAGAACAAGAAGAAGAAGTGACAAATGGTTGATTGTGATTGAAAGCCATCCAATAATTGTAACAAAACACTCAAAAAGTGGCAAATGGTATATGGGGAACTAGCAAAGCCACGCTCTTAATTGGTGACAGAGGCGATGAGCTCCTCAAATGCAAAATCTTAGAAACTTGAGATGAAAATTCAAGTCACAAGACACAACAGCTAGTCAACAACTAACAACTAGAGAGATAGAGATTGAACAATTAGACAAAATCTAAGAACAAGATTTTTTAATGAATATCAAAAATCCTAATGATAGCCCTGTCAAAATCGCAAATCAACCTCGAGGGCTATTCCTCTCTCTTGAACACTTCAGATTCTAGACTTAAGTGGAGTTACAGTATTCATTCTAATTAATCTAAAAAATGATACATAGAAAAGATATAAAAGAAGAAGAAGAATTGAAGCAAAAAAAATAGCTTCATACATAGAAGCAACAACTAGGAAGGTACACAGTGTAACTATAAAGTATGATAATGTTAGTATCTCAAACAGTAGAAAAGAAAAGAAACGTGTTTGGTTTATTAGAAAGTGAGAGCAATTGTCCCAGAAAATAAATTGAGTGGAGTTAATGAAGCAAAAGAGTGTGTCTGAGATGTTGTCTAAAACTATTAAAAATGATGTTCTTTGTTACAAAGTTGCAAACTTTAGCACTTCTGAAGTGGAGAGCTTAAGTGCATGCTAGATGTTGGTCATTCTCTAAGGGAGTGAAATCAACAAGCACAAAAAGAGCTTGTCAAAAAGAGGCATGCTTCAAGGGATTCACACAAAGATCAAACCTTTCGTACAAAAAAAAATAGAGATAGACTCAAAAGTTAGAAGCATTGATTAAAATGTAGGTTACAAAAAAATGAAACAATAGATTGTGACAAATCTACCTTTACTAGAGCTTTTACAAAAGGATAACCTGATATAGGCAACGAAAGAGAGATAAAGGTGAGCTCGTTCGTTGTAACTTTGATACTTCGCTTCAGAACTTGCAAAAATAAATGAAGAAAAATAGAAATCTAAAATATTAATTATTGCAAACTGCTTAGGCTAACGATACACTAATTAAGACTTCACAGAGCCTGAAGTCTTTAACAGCTTGGCGTTGGACATCGAGGACGGAGATCTCTGGTCAAAGCCTTAACCAAAACAAATGATTTAGCTAATTACATATAAAAACTAACAAGACAGAGAGTATAGACATGGTCATTGACGACAATAACAAGATAAGAATAACCCATGTTTTTATTTTTAAAATTTAGTCCATTAATTTAGCAAGCATGAATAGAAATTAGAATTATTAATTAGAAATGTTAGAATTAAGTTAGTGTGCAGTAGACATAAGACACTAATGGAACAAGTAGACTTTACATTAAATATGGAAGGGTAAACTTGGAAGGACAAAAAAAGGTCTTGAATAAATGATAAGAGAAGAATGCGTGAAATGTATTGGAGAAGCTAGGAAAGAAAGGGAAAAAAAAGCGTAGAAAGAAGAAACGAGAAGAGAAGAATGCGTGAAATGTGTTGGAGAAGCTAGGAAAGGAAAAAAAATGTAGAAAGAGAAAAGGAGAAAGAAGAAGAAGGAAGAGGATTCAACTAAGTTTTTTGGTAATCTTCATCATCTTTTCTTCTTGCTTTGGTAAAAAAAGGAACTAGAGAAAATGAGTTTCTTGGCTAGAAATAAAGGGAGAAAGAAGAGGACCAAGAAACTCATTTTGATTTTCATTAATTTTCAACTAGATCTTAATTATTCTAGCCTAGATAAACCATGGGTAGACTAAGTCTAAGCTCAATTTTTTTATTATTAAAGCTTTATAGATTTTCTATTTGCATATTTGTTTGAATGAAAATTTGTTTGTTTGAAGGAAATCAAGAAAATCTAATGGAAGAGTAAGAGGAAAGGCAAGCTTGAGTTTGGATTTTTAGGCAATTAGGTGGGTAATATGTTTATAGTTATTGTGGATGATGGGTTGATTTCTTACTTGTGTATGCTTAATTGCTTGACTTGAATTGTTACGATTGTTCGAAAATGTTCTATGATTTATTATCATGTTATACCTTGAAAGGTGTTACGACATTTTTTTGTATTAATGACAAAGGGAAAAAGCATAAGAAGTATGAAAGTATGGACATGTGATGAAATGACTTGAGCATCAAAATTGCCTTGTGTTTGGGCAAGAGAGATATTATTTTGTTCATCAAGTATACGTTGACTCACAGCTTTCTCCCGGGTGCCCACTTGTGGCATATGAGCTCTTAAGAAACGGACTCATTTAGTTTATGGTGTAAACTTCATTTTCTCTATTTTGATCCATAGGACACTCAAACTATTATATTTGTGCATTTCGTTTTTGATTTATCAAGCATGATACACAATTGAGTGTTATGTTTTCATGGTTAAATATAAGATATGCTTTATGTGATAACATCCTTAACTATAAGTCTTTGAACTAGAACTATTGAGGATTAAATTGCTAAATTAAAATAAGATATA
>JANIHY010000209.1:15607033-15619044 GCA_027479065.1 Erythroxylum brevipes
TCAACAAACTCAACAATAATTAATCGCTCAAGCACAGAGATTAAACAAACATAAGAAATTCACGAAAACAATTAAACTACAAAAGTCTCACGAACTACATGTATCAAACATCAAGTACCTTGTCTAGATTAAAAATTAACCACACATAATATTAGTCTCTAACTAATAAAACTGAAATTGATAAATTAAAATTAAAAATAAACCTTCACCGAAAACTGCTGCCCACCGGCCGTGTGTATGAGACTGTTTCTTCACTTCCTCTACTGTTGATGATAAGACAAATAAGTTTGCAATCCTTTTTAAACCATAAGTTACTCACGCCTCTCTTGTGCTTGCTGCGTGCTTCTCTTCCTCTGTGGTTTGGTGTCCCTCACGCTGGTGCCTTCTGCGTGCCCCAGTTGTTGCGTCTCCAAGCTATCTCCACGGCTGTTCCACTTTATTCCTTGTCTCTTCACTCTTTATTGACCTCACTGTAGCTCGATGGGACAATTAAAGGTCTCTATCACGTTTTAACTCTTGGCTCCTCTCTTCAATTTCCAGCCAGCTCACCAGCTCTCCCAGTTCTCGTTATTTCCTCACTCACACACACTGGTTTCACGTTACACTCAACTCACTCACTCTCACACACTACGTTACTCTCCTCTCTCACCTTCACGCTGCTCCTCTGTTCTCCTCTCTCACCCAACAGTTCACGCTTAGCTCTTCATCACTCCCTTTCACGCACAACTCTCACCAACTTCAGTTCACTCACTTGTTCCCACACTTCACGCATTCACCTTCTGTTCACCTTCCTTCCCATGCAACGCACCTCATCTTTCTTTCCAGTTCTCCCTCCACTCTCCTCCAGACCACGCACCAGCTCCCTTCTTTTTATTTTTCTTTTTAACTCCTCCTGTATTCACGCACAGACACCCACATTCCTTGCTCACTCACCCATCATCAGCCCATCACTTGTTTTTGTCCTTCAGCAGCTCTTCCCTTTTCTTTTGTTTTCCAGACCCTTGGGCAGCTCCCTCAAAATTCACGCACAGCCCATGCTATTTTCCTCTCTTGTGCGTTTTTTGCTCTTCCACTGTTACTTTGAATAAAACGCCTGCGTCATTGCTTCCTCCTCTGCTATTCACGTGTTGCTTGCTGATTGATCATGGGACGCCATGTTATGCCTTGGTCCTGTGCGTGCTCACTGTTCTTGCGTTATATGTTGCTGCTTGTCTCCAATGCTTGTCCATTTAAATTTTGTCCCTTATGCGTTGTCACGTTTTATTTCACTAGCTCACTTAATTTGCTCTCCACCATGTTGCGTCGTCCATTTGGTGTGGCCCTCCTGATGCTTCTTGGTTTTGGTCCTTTCATTAAATGATGTGGGCTCCCTCATGATGGTTTCCTTTTCATTTGCCTCACATGTGTTCCCCCTGGCCCATTTTGTCAAATGCATCCTTTTAAACCTGCTGTCACCCTTCACGCTAGTCTCCATGATTATTGCTTTTCTCCCCAATTAATTTGCTGTCCAGCGTGGCTTCTCTTTATGCCCATGCGTCGTCGTTTGTTGCGTGTGTCCTTCAGCTGTTGATCTTTGTAATTGACGCCACGTTGTGTTGATTTAATTTCCATTTGCTGGCCACGCTCCTCTGTTGCTTTCTACTGCTTAGTTTCACAATTAAAATGTCACCTCAACACCTGCTTCACGCCTGTTGCTTCGTGATTTTCTCCTGGCGTGTTGATGCCTATTTCTAGCCATTTAATTTGCTTTTCAATGTGTCTTGCATCTCTCTGCCCAGGCTGCGTTTCCGTCTCCTCTCTTCGTGATTTTTTTGCGCCTCCAGCTAGTGCCTTTAATTAAATAAAAAAACAATTTAATTAGCTACTTCAATTTGTTTTAAAAAATTGTCTTTTTGGTCTCAAAAATTTATCAATAGACACGTCCTAACAATTAACACAAATTGAGCATACATCAAACATTTTATCTTAAAAATAGGATTGAATTCACATAGAAATACATGAGAAAATGTAAGATAATTCAATCCTATCAGATCCATATGCAATGCACCTAGTGAGTACAAGAATGTATAAAGATTTAAAGGAGCACTTTTGGTGGAGAAGAATGAAGAAAGATGTTGCAGAGTATGCTAGAAAATGTTTAGTGCGCTAGCAAGTTAAAGCAGAATATCAAGTTCTGGCAAGCTTAAACCTTTGTCTATTCCTAAATGGAAGTGGGAGAAGATTACAATAGATTTCTTGATGGGATTGCCAAGGACCAGCAGGAAGTATGGCGTAATATGGGTGATTGTTGATAGGCTAACCAAGTCAGCACATTTCCTACCAATTAAAAAAACAGATTCTTTGAATGCCTTAGCCAAGAAATACATAGATGAAATAATAAGACTTCATGGGATTTTAATTTCTATAGTCTCGAATAGAGATCCCAGATTCACCTCCAGATTCTGGGAAAGCTTACAAGAGTCTTTGGGAATCAAATTACATTTTAGTACAGCTTTCTATCCACAAACTGATGGCCAATCAGAGAGGACAATATGGACATTGGAGGCAATGTTAAGAGCTTATGTTACGGACTTCAAAGGCTCATGGGATGATCATCTACCTTTAATTGAGTTTTCTTACAATAATTCCTACTACTCAGGAATTTAAATGGCACCTTATGAGGCCTTGTATGGTAGGAGGTGCAGAACTCCTATTTGTTAGGATGAGGTAGGTGAATGGGGACTTTTAGTAGTTGAGTTGGTACAAGCTATAGTTGACAAGATTAAATTGGTGAAGTAGAGACTCAAAGCAGCTCAAGGCAGGATGAAGAGCTATACGGACATGCATAGAAAGGATATGGAATATGAAGTTGGAGACAAAGTATTTCTTAGAGCCTCTCTATGGAAAGGAGTCTTAAGATTTGGTAAAAGGGGCAAGTTCAGTCTAAGATACATAGGCCTTTATGAGATTATTGAGAAGATTAGGCCTCTAGCCTATAAGTTAGCCCTGCCACCATAATTATCTAAGATTCACAATGTCTCCCGTGTATCAATATTGAGAAGATATTGACCAAAGAGGACAATACCTGGAGTAATAGCGGTAGAGGCCGGGCTCTACAACTGGTGAATGTAAAGAGAATTTTGAGGAAGTATAACATCAATGATAATTATATCATTTGGATTTGAAGATTCCGTAGTATACAGTGAAGTTTGTATAAGAGATTAGGATAAAATCCAATGTAGTATAATCAAATGATTTCTTATGCACGGAGACAGTTTAAGCCTCATAGAATGAATTTTGATACATGATTTAGGATTTGTTGCAATAGTAATTGCATTGAGGAGCTTGGAGACATTATAAGTATAGAGAAACATTTCAAATTTTATACGGATTATTAAAGTAAGAGATAATTAGTGAGCTTGAAAGAAATGAAAATGAGACTGAGACAATGGATAGAGTGATTGGAAGATTATGATGTACAAATGAGTAGTTCTTAGGAAAGTCAATGTTGTAATATGATGTATTAAACAGAAAATGCAATAGCAGTGTATTATAAATTTAGACATTGAGGTTACCGATCTAGTTCCATAAAAAGCATAAAATGTCGAGTTAAATTTTGGACAGTTAAAAGTACTATTAGCTATTGAAATTTAAGAATAGTTTCACATGAAAGAATTAACATAGCCCAAATTGAGGATCAAGAATTGTGAATCTTATTAATGAAGTTAAAATGAAAATGAATTTTGGATCCAAATGAGAAAAATGTTACTTTGGGATTGCAGTGAGGGGTAGGTGTACACGATAAAAATGATTAAGAAAAGAGATTTTTGGATAAAGTGTAAATTAATGGTAACCTAAGTGATACATCCTAGTAGGAATACGCCGAATTAGCATTTAACAGCTAAGGATATTGAACCAAGTGAATGTATGTATAAGTTGCCAATAGTCTTAACTGTTTGAGATATGCATAAAGCTTATATTTTGGAGTTCATAGGAGTATGAGATTAATGTATAATTTTAAGTGACTTTGAGCATAACAATCATTATCATAGTGATATCATTAGAATATTGTATGAGGCGTAATACGATAAAAAGAGTCGTTTGACCTTACATTGAATGAAGAGGGCCTAAAAGTAGTTGAAGGCCAGAATTGATTCAAGACATTGTTAATGGGTGAAGTGGATCTGTAATAGAAATTAAGTGATTCAAGAAAGCTAAAAGAGTTATATGAATCACCATTGAAGATACAGAATATAGTGAGATGAAAATAAGAGTTAAGTGTATTAACACTAAAAAGATACAAATTATCAAACGAAAGATGAAATGTCTCTGAGAGTATCACCTTGTCAAGGTGTGCTCTGGTTAGGAAAAAGGATAATCTAAGTCTGATATAAAATAGTCTATACATAATTATTATGAGTTAGCATTACTAATGAAAGATGTTTCAGATTCACACAGTGTTATATGGATATGTCTAGGAAATATCATTACGATTCGATCAATTTGTTATTGATACCAGAAGTGAAAATTGTGAGTAATTTGAGATATATATTGAGGAACTAGTTAAGAAAGAAAATGATTAAATAAGTGATTGATAGAAAAAGTGATTTCATTGATTATAGTCAAGTGGAAGAAATTATTTGAGTAATGAAGCAACTTGGGAGATAGAGGAGCATATGAGGAGACAACATCCTCACCTGTTCGGGTAAACAGGTAAAAATTTCAATGATGAAATTTCTTTAAGGAGATGAGAGTTGTAACATCTCGTTACCTACGGGGAAGCTAGAATAATAAATAAGAGTGTTCAATGAGAGCTTAGAATTTGCATTTTCATGCTCATGCATAATATGTCATACACATACAAGCGAACAGTGAAATGTTGCTCATTGAAATAATTGTGCATGCATTCATTAGCATTCCGGGTAAAATTGTTTATAAATGTGATTGTTATTGAGAATTTTGGTTGGTATGTGTTGAAAATTGATTTGGAAAGTCAAATGATTTATTTAGAAATTTTGGAGAATTTTAGGAAATTTTCTGAAATTTTGGGGTAATTTTTGGACTAGGAAAAATGCTAAGTGGAAAAACAAATGATAAATGGTAGTAGAATTTATTGTCAAATAGCACTATAATTTTTGATAAATGACTTTAGGAATTATTGACAAGTGTCATTGAAATTAGGGGATAATTGAAATAGAAATTGGATTGAATGGGTTAGTTAAATAAGAGAAACATAATTGAATTAATGGAAATTGGACATGTCACTTGCTAAGCCATGTCTTACAACCTACCATTCTTTAAATCTTCAAAGGCCATTTTGCTTGTATTTCACAATGCTTTAATTTGGAAGACCATTTAGTGTTTTAGGTCTTGCTCTCTTCTTTCTCTTTGTGGGTTCTCTCCTTCTTTATCTATTTTGTTGCCAATCTCCACCAACACTAAACGTAGCTCTCTCATCTCTTACTTGCTTCCCTTTCACCTAGCTAAGAAACCTATCCCTACCACCTTTGGAAGATGATGATCGTGGGTTGTATGGGGATTTAGGGATTTTTGGTATTCTTGAAGATTTTGAAGAAATTGAAGCTAAACTAAGTAAGTTTGCTTTAAATGTTATAGGTATTGTTAAAATGAAACTAGAATGATGAGAAATGTGGGATTGATGACTTGATTAAGTGAGTTATGTATGTGTGACATGGATGGTGAAGAATCTATGTAAATTTCTTGTTTTTGTAATTGTGAATGATCCTTAATGACCCATGATTTGTTATAGAGATGTGTTGGAAGTTGAATGATAAAAAAAGTTGGTGTTTGGATGAGTGTAGAAAATTGCTTATCAATGGGTAAATATATATGCTCTGTTTTTAGTTAATGATCAATTATATATCATGATTTGTTTATGAGTGATTTATTGAGTTAAATTAGGTAGAGAATGATGAGAAAATGAAATGGAAGAGAAAATCTAGGTATAAGATGAGTTAGATGTTAAATGTTGAAAGTTTGAAAATCTAGAAAATATTAGTAGAAAAATTTTCATTGATAAACTTCTGTGTTTTAGCCATAACATGTTCTATAGTTAACCAAATGGGTTGATTCTTAGTTTGGAGTAAACTAGAGACATATGGCTACCTTTCATATGGGACATTGAAATTAAATTCTACTTTTAAGAGTCTCCAATTTCGATATGAAAATGAGAATTGGATGCAACAAAATCTTGAATGAATGTATATGTTTGTGTTCTAATTTGGGTGTTTATGAACAAATAGGGAATATGAATTTGGGTATGGATGTGTTTGAGCTAAGATTAAGGTATACGTGAAGTAGTCATCAACTAGAAATGATTAATTTCAAATATGAAGTGCTTGATACTTAGGAATAAGATATGTTATGGGAAAAAGGATAGGAGTTTTTAATGGTGAGATATAGTTGAATGTGATGAATCAAATGAGTTGAAATTTGAGAGTTTAATGAAATCTAATTTGTGTTTGAGTTGTTATGAAGGGATATTGCATTAGGAGAGTTGAAATTGGGAAGATTATGGGTGTATATGATGTTAGAATGGATGTAGGAACCATTGGAGAGGCTTTGGAGGGAGTTTTATGTCACATATGTCTGTTAGACGGACATTAGGTCCGTTAGATGGACCTTCTCGAATTTAAAAAGGCCCCCAGACCAGTTCATGTCCATTAAATAACGGACATTCATGTCCGTTAAACGGACATTTTCAGGATAGCTACAGTAAATTGTAATTTTTGACCCTTTTAAAGGCAAAATCTCGCTTCGAGTTCTCATGAGAGTTGTAGATCTCAAAGTTCTCTTTCAAATCATCCAAAACGACATCAATCAGACATATTTTTGAAAGTTATGACAATCGCGCCAAAATAGGTTTTATATGATTGAGGACATAAACATGGTTGATTCTTTTGGCCATAACTTCATCATCCGACCTCCAAATGAGGTGATTCTTGAACCAAAGATTTATAACACATTGTTATAACTATAAATAAAAATATGTAGCATTCTGATTTGAATTGAAAATGATTGATAAAATAAAAGTGTGAGAATATGTTGGAACAGTGTAAATAGGATTATTGTTACTGAGCATACTTCAGTATTTTGATATATCTGGATCTGTAGGATTCCAATTGAGATAATTTTTAATTTGGAGTAAATTATAGAAATAGGGATACAAATATTATGAAAAAGTCGAATTATTATTTAGTCTCTAACATATTGAATTTTTGGATGGAAGTTGTACATTGTACACTATTTTTGAATGTGATCAACCTGATAATGTTTGAGACATATCTTCCAAATTACTGAACCAAATTGAGTGATTTTGGTGTCAATGGAAAGATAAGAATTAGAAGAACACTTTTCTAGAAGAGAGTATGACCAAATTACATCAGTTTTGTTTTCAAATTGGATGTGAGCAGTAGACCCGAAAGTGTGACATGGAAAAATCTGAAATGATTTAATGAGAAATGAATTATGAATTTAATGGTTTTAGTGAGGCATAAACCTAATTATAAATTATAGTTAGACGAGTTTTGATATGAGATTGATTTTGTGATAAAATTGATGGATAAATATATGGGGTTATCAGGAATATGCATTGTACATAATTCATTTCATATATGTGCATTATTGAATAATTATAATTGTGCATATTATCATATATGTGTATCTGTTTAATATAGAGGATCAAATTGAGCACCATCCTCCAGACGTTGCAGGGACTTCGAGGCAATAGCTTCGGGAGCAATTTTTGAGTAACCTAGACAGTTTCTCTTAATTATTGTTTGCTTAATTGCTGTTATGAATGATAAATGAATCTGATTGATAGGGTTGGTTTTCAGACAGGAGGTCTGATGAATGTGATGGATAAATGAAATATTAAAGTGCTCATTGAATGTGAATTTGATGGAATAAGTGTTTTCTTGACCTAAGTGTTGAATGCTAGACTAAGGTCCGATGACAATGTGAATGAGATGTGATAGTGAATATGATTGTGTGACATTGAGCACTTTCAATTGATTGAATAAATGTGATGCATTTCATTACATAAATGCATGATTAGATAATGGAAGTTATAACCAGAGTAGCCACCGATCAGAGCTTAAAGCTCAAAGTGTGAAAAGAGTCTCGAGCTCAGAAAGTGATTCAGAGCTCCAGGCTCAACGTTTAATGAGCCCTATATAGGATAGTTATCAATGAGCCCGGTATCCAATGGATACGGGATAGTTAGGCACTCAGTCACAACAACGTAATAATTGGAAAAGTGTCTCTTGATTATTTCATATGCATTTTGTTAAGTATGTTTGCTGAATTGAAATGCTAAATTTGTCTATGCTTAAGTGAAAATGTGATACTGATGTAAAGTGCAGTATGTGGTCATATGTTATGTGAATTAATGTGTTGCATAAATTGAGTGAACCATCAATGATGATTACCTCATTGAGTTCGCAAAACTCACCCAAAATTTACAATTATTTTTTAAGACTCAAAAGAATACCCCGTTAGGCAAACAGAAGTATCTTTACTATATGCAAGGGAAAATTAGAGGTCGATATCAATTTGCATTTGCATTGTATTTATGTATTTTCTACTAAATTGTGTATTCCGCAAATTTTGTATCATTTGTAATTGAATATTACGGTATTTTTGGAATTGTAAATGTTTTGTATTTGTAATGAGACCCAAGTGATTAGTGAATCTCTTATGAGTTGTGTACTAATTGGTACGTGTAACTAAAAATGTTTATGAATGAAACCAGGTCCATTTTGGTTATAGATTTCTATATGTTATGGTTGTGGTTTCAAAAAAAAATTGTATTGAGTTTTGACTAACTGAGTGCTCTAGTATGCCACCCCCGCAAGACATGGATTCGGATCTCACCCATCGATGTCGGGTTCAGGTCTTACAGGAGTGGGGTGCTACACTGACGACCAAGGAGCGACTCATAAGGAATCTACAAACACACCAACTTATGCTTGGCTTAGATTGGTCTATTATCTTTGGCATGACGTGTTGGTTTTTATGGACTTGGAGAAATAGGGCCCTTTTTTAAGAACACTTTTCTTGGTCGATTTCACCATATCATCAGGTTTTAGAATATATTCATCAATTTAACAAGGCGTCAGTCTAGCAATGAAGAGCTAATACGGTCAATCAAACTCGACGGGAACAGCTAATAGGCTAGAGTAAACCTTCTCAGGGTTGGGTTAGATTAAATACGGATGAAACCAGCAAAAGATCGCTCTCTTTAGCCACAACAAGTGGACTGATTCGAGATAATTTGGGCACTTGTCTTAGAGGCTTTGTATATAATATTGGATGGTGCTCCACTATCTCCCCTGAACTTTGGGGAGTCTTTTCAGGCCTCAAGCTAGCTTAGAACCTAGGTTATCGTTGAATAGAATTAGAGATGGATTCGAGTGCAGTGACTAATCTACTTTAATCTTCGGCAAAGCACGCTATGTCTCTAAATCCTTTAGTTTTGGGAATTAATGAACTATTTGCCCGCAACTGGGTAGTTGTAACTCGGCACATATACAGGGAAGGTAATTAGTGTGCTGACTGGCTCGCTAACTATGTAGACCAGTTCGAACTAAGGGTCTCACTAATTTTGATACGCCACCTAAGAGGTGCCTCTCAATCCTATTAGAGCATATGTTAGGGGTGCCCACAACTTACCATGTAATTTATAGTGTGTTTTCTCTCCATTTATATTTTAAAAAAGCACTCATTTACTGCTTTAACTATTGTTAAGGCTTTTGTTTCCTATGTGGTTAAACGTCATGAAATTTCGGGTTCAATAGTGAGTGACAGAGATAAGATTTTCTTAAGTACTTTTTGGAAGACTCTCTCAATTGCAAGGCACCTAACTCCGAATGAGTTCAAACTATCATTCACAGATGAATGGGCAATGCGAATTCACCAATCAGTTCCTTGAATAGTATTTACGTTGTTTTGCAGGAGATCTACTCAAGAAATGGAATGACTGCCATTGGCAGAATTCAATTATAATATTTGAATTCATTCTTCCATTAACATGACCCCATTAAAAACCTTATATGGACTCTCTCCTTCCCGTTTGCTAGTCTATTTTCCTAGTACTACAGTAGTACAAGCAGTGGATACTTGTCTTCGAGGCCTTGATGTAGTTCTTAAGGAACTAAAACCTAATCTGTCTTTGGCTTATGACAAAATGATGATATATGTGAATCAGCATAGGCACGATACGAATTTTCAAGTTGGGATCAAATATATATGAAGTTATATCCATACCGAAATCCTCAATGGCTTCTAGGAGCTTTATGAAATTGTCTCAACATTTTTACGGCCCATTCCTTGTTGTTGAAAAAGCGGTTGCTATGGCCTATGAATTGTGTTTACCGTCGAGAGCACAAATTCACAATATTTTTCATGTTAGTCAAATTCACAAGCACGTGGGACCACTGATTCATACCTCTCCTCTTCTTCCACTTCCTGTTGACACAGAGTTGGACATTCCGTAGCCAAAAACCATCCTTGACTGCTGTGTAGACGTTCACAAAGGGAAGTATCGACAAAAACTTGAAATTTTAGTCAAATGGAAAGGGGCTGCAGTGGAATATACATCATGGGAGGATGCTCACATTTCTCCCGTTCTTTTTCCACTTTCTTCCTTGCAGACAAGGATTCTAGGGAGGACTTAATACGAGTATGTACATGCAGTGCCGGGCACCTGCCTAGGGCCCACGATTATGAGGGGGCCCTTTTCAAACTGTCATCATTCTTCTTGACGTAATTAACCTCGTTGCGTTATCAGCGTGTGTATGACAAGAACAGTCTTATGGCTCTTTTTTTGGGAGTCCGTTCCACGAAAGGCACCAAGCATTTCGCAACACTTAAATGATCTTTATTGTTGTAAATCATAACTGACTAAAAAGCAAGCATTTGGTGAATTTAATCGTTTTATTTAATGGTCTTTAAAAGGCATGTGTCATTTAAGGATGTAATTTCAAAAGGAAAAAGATCAATGAGGGGACGGGTAGGTAAATGGTACATATCTTTTCTTATTTCTTATTTAAGCCATTTGTCAACGTTATATTGAATAATAATAATTAACAATTAATTATGTAAAATCTGTATCCCTCACTTCACATCTTCACTACTTAAAGAATGATGAACGGTTGCAATTAAATTAAAATATGAAATCGTGCGCTCGAAGTTCAGGATATTTAAGTATACTTTTATCTTCTAATTTCTTTATTTTCATCAATATATGTATTTAAAATACTCCAACTCAAAAATTAGCAGTAAAAAATTTTACGATTCTGTCTTCTGAATTTTGAGTATAATTTAAAGATAAAGTTTCTGATTTTTTAAATGTATTTTTGTTCTTTATTTTTTATTTTTAATATTAGATATTAAATTTTATTATTTATTTTTTTCCCTCTATAACAGATTGCTATTTATTAGAATTTGTTTAAGCTGCAAATTGTTATTCAAAATTTTCAATTTCTACTCCAATTTCATTTACTATACCTGTGACTGTAGCATCAGCTGAGAGAAGTTTTTCAAAGTTAAAATTATTGAAAGCCTACTTGAGGTCATCAATGTCACAAGAAAGGTTTTTTCGTCATTTGATTAAATCTACTCGTTTTAACTCATACCTTGCATTTTTCATATTTTCTTAATTTTCTTTATTTTATTTTCAAATCAAACAATTCTTGATCTTCTAAATAATTTTTTATTGTTTAATTTAATTGTCTTACGTGTTAGAAATTTTTCATTGGGTACAATATCCTATTCTTACCGATTTATATTACTTGTCGATGGGGTGCACTTGTCTCTAATTGATCTAGATACAATTTAATTTATATTGTTCTGTTTAGACCGCAACATATTGCCGATTTATTGAAACCCTTTTTTTTTATTTCACTCATGGCCTATAAATTGACTGTAACTAGACCTGGCAAAACGGGCGGGTCACCCGTTTACCCGCCCGTACCCGCCCTAACAGTCCGGGTATGGGTTAGTATATTTTT
>JANIHY010000209.1:15634865-15649491 GCA_027479065.1 Erythroxylum brevipes
TGGAAGAAAATGTACATGGCAGTCTATCGAAAGGGATTAGAGGTTACATTACAGGGAATCAACATGCATACTCCTTCCCGCGCACTACAGCTGATTTTGAAGCATCAAGAATTGGAAGTAAGGCAACTTGGAAAGAAGCAGACTTCATCAAAGGACAATTCCATTCCCTTCACCTTGAGGACAAGGTGCCTCTTGAAGAGGAGCGAACTGTTAGCATTCCTCCTAGTGCTCAGCCTGTTAGTGTTAGTATAGCCCACTAAGCCCATCTAGACCTACATCCGTAGGGGTAAGATGGGGAAAGGGGTAGATGCCATGTAGGCACATGTCAGGAGTTAGTTATGGAGAGAGAAATTGTGAAGGGAACGGAGGGATATTGAGGAATCTAATAGAGAGGAGAGGCATCATCATTCATATCCTGGAAATACAAATTTTGTATTGGCCTGGGAGCTATCTTCTAGGAGTTATACTGCTACTGTACCCTACATCTACGTAAATAATACAATTCTCTACTGATATTCTTATCATGATTACTCTTCATTCTACCCTAAGTGGGCATCTTCAGCATTGATCCCTGGTTGCACATAATGACGAAGGAATTAGTGGGTGCATTTATTTCTTTCTTTCCTTTAGGTAGACCTTGGATACACCAATTACTAATTTCTAATTACACTGGGTTCAATTCATTCACAATTTTTAACATTGTTCATCAACCCCTATGACATAGTAAATCTACTAATACATATGAGTGCATAAAACATTGGTTTTAAATGCATCCTTACAATGTCCCTACAAAGTCCCCGTGAATATCATAAGTTTGAAGCATGTCCTTCATTTAAGGGAACTTTAACCAAACTAGTTGACCATGGTTTTTTCATTCCAAAAACCATCTAAGCCATGTCATCAACATAATGGCCAAAGTTACCAACAATAATATCTTCTAATCAATCCCAATTGACCCCAAAAGCAACTGCACTTGTAGAACTCTACGTGGGCAAGCAAAATGAAAAAGAATTATCTAGGACAATGGGACATCTCATAGGTCTTTTAATTCACAGACAAATAGAGATTGACAGATAAAGGACAAGCAATACAAATGATGACAAAGGATATGATCAGAGAAAGAGGATCCCACATTTCATACATGTATATACACAAAAGTCAGCACTTTTACCTAACGCCTGCATCTCCAACAATACCGATTGCCATTCCAGCAGAAAGACCAGCAAGGCCACAAGCAAGACCCGATGAGAGGTGTGCATAACCATCAAAAAGGTAATATGATTTTGCCTTGGGGTTAATCCCAGTACTAATAATAACAGCAATTATCAATCCATATATACCCAACACACCAGCCATAACAACTGGCACTATCGACTTCATCACAAGCTCAGGCCTCATCACACCCATTGATGCCACACCAACACCGCTCTTAGCAGTTCCATATGCAGCTCCCATACCTACACATACATGATAAGAATCTTAAGTATTCAAAATGATGGTAAGACTAGAGATATTATTTTAAGAAGCCCCACTTTTGGTAATTCAATTGAAACCAAAACTTCGGTTTAACTAAACAGTTCTGCCAAACATGCAGTAGGTTTCTCGGTCTAGAAAGCTTAAAATTGAATAAATAATTTCTCGACTGCTCCATTTATCAATCATATATCGATTCTTTATATCACTAAACGCGAAAAAGCTACATTAAACTGAGTATTACCTCCATTTTCATAGTTCGAAATCACCCATAATTCAATTTGCTATTCCACAAAAATTGTAATCTTCGATAGGGAAGAAGGTAATTAATCCGTAACACTCATTCCACTAAAAGGGATACTATTCGAAAAAGTTCTCAGCGAATCCAAGGGAAAAGACATCAGAAACCATGGTATAACCGAGAGATCCAATCAAGGAATCGCATTTACATAAAACTCAAGATCTTCAATCATTACCGAGATCAAATAGATCAAGAAATCGGAAACAAAGTGAGGTTCAATCTTCTTGTTTTACATTGCATAAAAACGCATCAAAAGCTCAAGTTCATTTAGAACACATAAATTATAACCATAAATCTGAGACATGAATGAGAAAAAGTTTGTGGTGGTTACAGGAGAAGACGAGCGTCGCGGCGGCGTCGAGGAAGCCGAAGAACCGTGCGGTTTCATCGCCGCTGAAACCAGAAGACATATTAGAGGAGTGGATCTTTGGGTAGGGGACGGTGACGTTTCGGATCTCGTCCTCTTCTTCTACCGCTCTGTTTATCTTGCGTTCTGAGGCGCGTGGAGAGGAACCCAGTAGGAGGTAATCAGTTATGTTTGAGGCATTTTTATAATTGACACGTGGGTCAAACTTACGATCAACCCGGATTTGTTTATCACACTTATTGAAAATAATTGGAATGGACTGTGAGATGCAGCCAAAATAATATGCAGCAATGATTTCTCAATACTTATAGGCACTCTCTACTTATACACTTGTCCTTCCTCTGTCCCTCCCTTAAGCATATGTCAACACTTATGTAATAGGAAAAATGGAGGTTCCTTCTTATAAGCCTTTCTTGAGTGGTATCAACTATTGGTGTGATGGAGAATTCAGCTCTCACAAGTTATTGAATATCTCAAATTGTAAGAGACTCTCTTAGAAAAGCAAACCACTTAATACTTTTTTGTCCTCTGTTGACCTTATAACATAATAAATGATGAGTCCATCTACTTTGAAAATCAGGCTTATTTTTGGCACAACTCAAATTTGTCCTTTGATGATGACCTTATTTTAATATTAAATTCTATTAAAATAAAGCAATAAAACTTTAATAAAAAGTTCTTTTAGTATTTTAATATTATAAAACATTTTTAGCAAAGATAAAAGACTCTTAGTAAGAAAAATAACAAGGATCATAACTAAAAATGTAATGAGCTATAAGCTAAAACTTAAAGACCATCTAACGATAGCTATGGGATGGGCCGAGTCGTGTCCCCCTAAACTCAAACACCAGCCTGACCGTTTTTGCTGGGTCCTAGCCAACTTGAGATTAGATCGGACCCAAGCCGAAGCCTAATAGTTGTTATTAGGGCCTTGGCCTAGCCTGAGACTCGATCGAGTCGAACCCAACCTAAGCCTGAGCCCTAGCCCGAGTCTAAGTCAAACTTGACCCAATTCGAGCTGTTTTTTAAAATAAAATATAAAAATAATATCTTTTTTTATAAAATGATATTGTTTTACCTAGATGAGTCGAACCAGGCCAGATTAGGCCGAGCACAAATGCAACTTTAAGACCATTCATCAAATTTGCCCTTTGATTCACGTAATTTAAAAAAAAAAAGAAAAAAGAAAAGCTAGCTCTTTCAGCATATTAATCATGAACTAAGATAATGAGGGAATCAAAGCCATTGATGGGGTGGGCTTGGCATTTCAATTTTCAAGAGTGGACGCATGGGTGTAATGAATAAAAGGTTGGCTCGTAAGATCAAATGAAATCACATATTCCAGTTTTCACATAAATGTATATATAAAATGGATTAAAACATAATTGAAACAACAAAACTAGTATAATTGATCTGTTCCCATGTGAGATGGGATATTGCCATATTGGAAAAATGTTTAACACCAATTGCCATTTTTTAGATGTATTCCACTCGTGGCATCATATCATCCACATTACTTTGAAGCATTATGTATTTGTTGATTGTGTTCCTTGCGCAATTAAATTATGTAAGGGCTTACAGAAATTGTAAATTTATATATTGACTATTTAATTAATTTTCAATACATTTGTTTAATTAGTTACCTACCTTGAAACGTTGATATTATTGTTCATTTCCTAATAACAATCAACACATGATCTCCATAGTCATAAATTCAAGGCTTGCCATGTCATTGTTATAGATGGAATTCATTAAACAATAGTTGTACTAAGACTTAAATGTTGGAGAATGGCAATGTCAACCACAATCAAGTTCAAATACTTAGCTTAAGTTCTAGAGGAAAATCTAGCAAATCCTTTACAACATTTTATCAGGTGACCCACAAGCAATTTAGACAGACTTGGAAAATCTCCCCCTCACCGTCACTGTCACCATCACCATCACCATTACCATTCTTCCCTCCCTACTGTTCACTGTATACTATTACCAAAGATGATGAACGATCATGTTTCTTATATCTAGTAATTATAGTTTTTTTTCCACTATACCACTAACAACTCGCACTTTCTTTATTCCTTACATATAATGTTCTCATTCATCAATTTCTAAAATTATTCTTTTTAAAATACATATAATTCAACCGCCGTATTTAACAAGATGTCAAGCAGTTAAATTAAAATTAATTAGAATTTTATTTAGTTTTTATAAGTAATCTATCTTAATTTGAGAGATTTTATTTAGTTTTTAGAAGTAATCTGTCTTAATTTGAGAGATTTTGTTATTAATCTATATAAAAAAGCTTCATTCCGCTGTTGCATTTCCATCCATACGTTAATTTCTTTTAATTAATAAATTTGGATATTAAACTATACAAAGCTCTATAATATTTTTCAATAGTATAAATGTGAATCATAACTTCCACAAAAAGAATAGAAATAATAACTCCTAAAAAATATTAAACAAACAACAACAATTACACCACTCACTCATTATGAATCTTGCTGATATGCGGCCACGTTCTATCCAACCAAGCTTGGAAGATAGGACGAGGCACAATCCACATAACAAATCCCACGCGCAGTACCTAAACCCTCCATGCAGGACACGCGCCTCCATACGTAAAAACGAGGGAAGTGGACAGCCGACGGACACTGGTGATATATATATATATATGCACATGGATATTCTACGTATAATTTATCCAAAACAACACACAAAAAACGACAACCCTGACTTGTACCATAGCCGACCATAACTGGCGGGGGATTTCCTACCCATGTACATAATTACATTTGATTTGATGTGCCATGTTATGTGATTCAGAGTTTGTATATATTATTTATAACCTCGCTCATTCGTGAAACATTTAAGATACGGGTCGATTTGTTTGAGTAACATGTTGCATGTATATATATATTATTTTATTTTTCTCGATGTATTATTGTTTATATTTCGAAAAAAAACAAAAAAAACATACAATTTCCTTACATCTAATTAAATTATGATGCACGACAATGCTTGAAAAAGGAGGATGTCAAAATTTAACGAGAAGATTGAGGGACAAAAGGAGGATGTCCTCAATTTTCTATAAGTAGGTACTTGAAGATATTTTTGAAACACAACTAAAAAGCAGAAATTAAACCTCTTTCAAACCCTTAAGTAAAGAAAAAGTAATTAATGTTCACACTAAATATATGAAATTAAAATTTTACATTCGTTGAGATCTAAGTCATCATTTTTTGGTTTGATTCTCGTGCTTAAATGTATAAAATCAATTTTAAGTTTCAAAATACACTCAAAATCAAATCATTTAATATGTATATAAAATTAAAATTAAGTTAGAAAACTAAAAATGTATTGTATGTACATTTTATTTTTTGTATAAAACTCCTTTCTTATTTATAAGAAATTCAAATGAAGTCACAATATTTTTTTTATTTATGGGAGTAAGGAAAGTATGCTACTTGAAGTCTCCAAATGTCCAAATATGAATTGTTTTGATGCATTATTTGTTTTTTCAGATGATTGAAAATTTTGGTCATCAGACCGTATGTCAATTTGTGAACACATTGGCATCAATTATGACGAATATTGACTTTCCTTCATTGGATTTGGTTGTCATGATTTTGAGTTATTCATAAGTTTCAACCAGACCGTCGAGAAATGAGGGTCGTGTTCCCTCCATTTCGATTATTTGACAAGAAAAGTGGTAGAATCACGTCGCATTATGTGTGTTGAGGATTAATGTTTTAAAAGAAAGTGGTGGCTTCTGTCGTTACATCGGTCAGGAAGTATTATATAGAACAAAAACATTTCGTTGGGATGTAAAATTAAACGGTTGCTATTTTTGGTTTGATATTGTCTTGTACTTTGGTCATATATTGCTGTAAAATGTCAACATTAAATAAATGTCATATGCGAAGGGTAAGGTAAGGGTAGTCTTTCGCTTCATAATAAGCATATTTTCCTATAATAAACTTTTGGTATGTAGGAAATTTGAAACACCTGACCAAAAAGATGATAAAGTCAGCCCAGAAAAGCAAAACATTACTTTTATATCAACAGTTGGCAAGCAGATGAGAGAAGAGGCAGGAATTCCCATTAGTCATTAGATTAAGCAAGTACTTCACATAGAAGAAAGGAACAAGTTAGATACGCCAAATTCACTAATATATGTACTACTGCTGACAGAGTTGAGCCACAGAATTCGCACTTTTAATAACCTGGTACTTTTGATAAAGTAGCTTAGCATTCTCAGATCCTGAAGCAGCACCGCCAACTTAAAGAGCACAGCACAACCATGTTATTAAAACTATAATTGAAAGTCACATGAGTTGTCCACACAAAAAGCCAATGACAATGAATCAGCCTTTTTATGTAACTTTTTTGAGGTAGACGGCGAGGCACCACACGTGCACTGTATATTCGAAACATGGTTGATTCGGCCACAAAATGACTGGAGAGTCCCCTGAAGACATGAAGAGAACCTTAGGCTTAGAACCACACACATGATACGACATACCAAAGGTACATAGACAAATAATCTATAGAGTTGGCATTTGGGCCAAGGTCTGTTTCGGCTCAGCTCGAGATCAACGGGCCAAAATTTGATTGACTTAATCTTGGGCCTAAAAATTGTGATTTGATCGAGTCTCATATTCGGACAACTAAAACAAAACTACAGACATTTTTTGACTCTCGCTAATTCGCTTTTGACGAAGCAAATAAAACAACGTCGTTTAGTTAAGTTCAACATAAACCTCCAACCTCTATCCTTCTCTTTCTTTATTGTTTAGTTGTTCCCTAGTTGCCCTATATTAGTTTTGACGACAAGGACCACTGAAATTATGACCATATAATTGAATCCTTCTTACAATTAATGATGTTGAATGCTTTTTCTAAGATAAGATAGTCTTGCATGTCCTAAAGGTTTAAAGTTAAACCAAAAAATAATTGGAATACATGCCTTTCCGTTGCTTTAGTGCGTATAGATACCGAGTATAAATTCATCCTGCTAATGTTTACGACTGCAGAAACTTACATTTTAATGGCTGACTCTTGATTGGTAGGGATTGTTTATTACATAACTCTTCGAAGCTTCTACCATCAACTTATAGAGAGCAAATCCACCTTGATGGCAGCCAGGCATCTTCAATGCCATGCTTTCCAAATCAGCCTGGGGAAACAATAAGTAAAACTCAATAGATTAAGTTCTATTGTTGAAATATTCTGTCAATCCTTGCATACTTTTCGCTCATGGCACCTCACAAATAAACTTTCCTTAATGCACTATAAGAAAAGAGAATAAAAGGACGGACATTTAATTGCTGTCAAATCTTTTGAGAGATCTTCATATCTATTTTAAATAAGATCATTCAAATGTCAAAACCTCTAATCCTTCCACTGACAACTACGCCCAAGAAAATAATCAGCATAAAATGAACAAAGAAAAATATAAACGATGCATCACCAGCACTGTTTTTGTTAAAATCCCAATTATCCCATCAAGTTTTGAGTGCTCTACCAATGTAATCCACCACACTATCATCAAAATGACTGACTTAACCAACTTTGCGATCAAATTCAGCACAAAGATATCCCACAACTGCCACCACATTCCTAAGTGCTTGACTATTCATCTAGACACGACAAGCCAAATGTTGATAACAACTGAACCATAAGGAGTACGTCTAAATTAAAAGCATAAAATTGAAACTAACCATTGTAACCGTATAGAGTTGAGTTGACTCATAGCTATCTTGTGCACTAGAATACAGTTGTTGTATGTCTTTCGACGGAAGAGTGCATTTGATGAAGAAAAAGGCAGTTGGTCGAACATTCAACACTCTGCAAGATAAACCTATAAAAAGTGGACTGAACTGCAAAAAAAATTCAGAACAAAATTTGAGATACATTACCCAAAGAAGTAAACAATTAAGCAATGAAAATAAATAAAGGTTTTCAATTAAATAATACGTCAGAATCAAATGTAATTGAACCAGGAATAAATAATGGTTTCTTTTAAGAAGCACATTAATTCTTTTGATCTAGTGAAAAGCAATGGGCCATAACATTACAAAGTAAAACCCCAACTAAGAGATGAATCTAGAATCTGTTTATTGGGGCCAAAGTATTGTTATCTACTACCATCCATGGAGGTTCACTAAAGTATGGTCCCAACATAATGTTGAACGGATCATTTAAATGTGTAAGCGAGAAAGGTGCCTCTTCCTTACTGATTAAGGGGTCCCCCTCTTACCCATTTATCAAACAAAGAAGAAAGCATTCCATCTCCTAAAGTTACATTTTTTAAAGGCACTAAAATAAAATAGTAGGTACATGAATAGGGAAAAATGAATGTCTTCCATCATTTTTAGTACAGCAAGTGCCCCTGCTTAGTCCCACCTGCATCCATCCTTACCCTAACAGCTTACTCAGTAAGGCTTGAACTCCCAACCATGACATTCCAGCTGCAGGTTCCTTTCATTAGGCTAACTCGCCTTGTAGATCGTTTATACCAGAAAACCAACTATAGACTAGCACAAGGAAATACATTTGCATGTGAGAATCTTATTCTGATACATCTGAATATTAATTATGTTATGGTAAACCAGGTCTTAAAACACAACCTCAGGTACGCTTGCAATGATACAACTCCAATAACTATACAAGTCTTCAAACTAAAGTGCATAAGAATTGAGTTTGGTTTCAATATGCAGCCCACAAGTGTTAATCCTGGCTAATTCTACTGCAGCAAATGAAAAATGGTTGGTTTCAATATGCAGCCCCCAAGTGTTAATGCTGGCTAATTCTACTTGCAGCGAATGAAAAATGGAAGATGCCAATAGAAAAATATGTAAGAAAAGGTGTCACTTCCATGATATTATATCTTACAAGAGATGTACGAGGTACTCCAATTTCTTCAACCACTTCGCGAAGAATACTATCAAACATTTCTATAGAAACCTTATTGTTAATAAGCTCACGATCTACGAGTTCTTTACCACTCTGGTGGGATGCTAGTGCAACTTCTTCAGGCTGTCAACCATCTGGAAAGTAATATTACATGAGGAATAATCACATACAAACTACTTTGAGAGGAAATAGAAAGGGAAAAAACAATTGGTTTTGATAATCTAGAAATGGGAAACCTCTAATCAATAAGTTGTTAGAGAATTGACATATCCTACTCCCAGAAGATAATATCTAAGGGCATAACAAAAATCTATAATTTAACAATCTCAATCATTCCTCAAACTAAGTGGAAATTGAGGATAAGGATACATATGATACACTTCCAGATTCCATACCTCTGGATGGCCTCCAAGGAAAACATAATGTCCAGGAAATTTCCAAACATTTTGATTCCTTTGCAAGACAACTATCCTTTTGTCCAATGTCTCAACCACTGCACCATTTCCTAGTGGACTTGATGTGTGTTGAAACTTTATAACGTCGTCTAGAAGGGAATAAAAACAAAGAAACTAAGAAGTAGAAAGAAAGAGAGAGAAAAAAACTGCTACTATGATTGCAGAAAAATAAACAAAATAATGGTAGATTTAATATGCTAGCCCAGAAAATCACTATGCGGTTGGAAACCAATTGCAGATATGTGCTACAAAAAATCACCAACATATTGGAAACGTCAAAACAGGCAAACATTTCAGGGAAGAGAAGAAGCATGGGTGATTTTTATCACAAGTGCATTGTTAATTTGGAAATATAAAGAAAGTAATGCAAAAAAAAAAAAAAGAGAACATAAAAACAATTGAAAAAACCATTTAAAATGTATCTTCACCAGTAAACTTTTAGATGCCTCAAGAAATACCTTCTGATGCAGCAAGGAACTTTTCCCACGAAGGACTTAAGTTTGTTCCAAAAAAAGTCTTGGACATCAATAACAGAACATTTATTCCTTCTAGGGGAGACGATTGACATAGGATTTCTATGAAATCATTTTTATGGTAATCATCAAAGTTAATGGATCAAGAATTAGACGAACAACAATAATTCAGAAAATAATATGAAAGAATTTCAAACCAATAATAGAAGAAAGTAAAAGGAGAATAAACAAGACTTGTTGAAGTTGTTGAATGAACTTCCATTTTAAGCTGGTTATAACTGGATCTCCAAGAAAATCCACTGCTGTCTAGTTCCTGCAAATCTCCCTACTCAAGTGAGGGATTTCTAGATGTTTACCCTAACTAGGCATTGTCAAATAGGAAGTTCAGTAATCAGGCTATAAATATTTTCCTCCTATAAAACTAAGATTGTTCTGATGACACACTTATTAGGCAGAAGACAAGTGGCATAGCAGACAAGCTGATCTAAAATCAGTAGCATGAAGCAAACTTTTATTGGTAGAAAAGCTAAAGTAGATATCTCATTATTTTAATAGTTAATATTCCCTGAAAGGATTTGTGGATTTATGTACCCATATAAACAAGTATCACAAAACACATATATGCACATACAACTCGACTTGATTTAAGGAAGGCTGCAAAAACTATGTCAAATTTCTAGGATGGTATACACATGGAGATATGTGTGTATGCTTGAAAGACCAGGGAAAGTAGGAGACCTATAATCAGTCAAACCAAGATGGAGGCACACAAGAGAATCTTCGTTTGATCCATCTCCCCTGAGAAGGCTATATCCTCCATACTGAAAAGAATGTTAACAATAATGAATTTGTAGCAAGATATGGAACTATAGACATAAAGTTCAAAATATTCCTTTATGCACATGCAAGCCTTGGCCATTTCTCTATTGCACTGAAAATGCTATTTATTACTGATTTGATTCACTTGTATGCAAGACAAGAACTGGTTTCTGGACAAAAACCACAAGTAACGAAGTAAACAGTGTGCAAACGATCTAACAATTCCAAGGCCCTCATGCTATGCTGAGTTTTGCTTGATTAAGATACAGTAAAAGTGATAAAAAGAGCACTTGAAAATCACTCAGGAGCAAAAAGGTTATCAACATACCCGGAACTTTTTCCCATTGTACAATGATGCATTCTTCTGTACCCTTTGATCCCATATCTAAAAACACCATTGAAAAGAAAAGCTCATCTACTGGAGTAGATTTGCAACTGGAAATGGTTTGGCTTTGATTTTGGAACAAAGCCAAGTTAATATTGACACTACAAGTACTAAGCAACATGATAAACAGCTGCACATGTCATTAAAAAGACATATGCAGCATATAATTTGGGCAAACAATCTTGTTAAACTAGCGCAAACCAACATCTCCAGCAAGGCAATACAAGATCGCATTACATAGAGAAAATTAACTGACCTTGTCAATGGAGTTCTCCAATTCAAAGTCGGGATGAGGAATTCTGTCGTATGATTGATCCAAAATAACAGATAACTTGAACCACAAGCAAATAAGATCAAATTTGGTGGTCAATAAAAAGAAAAGAAAAAAGAAGAGAGGAGTGGAGGAATATAGAGAACCTGAGAAGGTGTAAGACCTGAAGGACAAGAAAGCAAAAGCTTCGTGTTCTCCATTGGAATTGCTTATCAACCAATCACGCAATCTAACTGCTCGATGAATGTTCTCAACCAAAATTACCGTAACATACAGTTCAGGTAATCAGACGTAAGACTTTTAACAAACATTGCTTTCTTTCTATTATGCGATTATGCAGTCCTAGAAGAATTGTATCATCCGTAAAACCCATCAAATGGAGATCTGGATTGGATGTCAAGTCTCAAATGATTCTTAATATGGGCCTGGTGTTTAAAGACTTTGCTCTATAACGTTTCGGTCTAGTCTTATGACTTCTTGGTCTTGGCCCTAAATCTTAGGTGCTGAATGAAATAAATCTTAAAAATAGAAAGAAATTAAACTTTTTGTTCAAATATGGTGTTGGCCAAATTTATAAATTAAAAATAATAACATCTAAATAATTTCAACAACGTTTAGATAAAAATTACCAGATCATGAACCCATTTATGTGTATAAATAAAATTACATTTTGAACCAATTAGTTATAATAGATGTTAGAAAGCAAACTCTCTTTTGGATACTAAGAGACTAACGTGCATGACTCCAAATACTTGCTTAATAGTCTAGAAATGTAGGAGTCAAAGTTTAATTGTTGTATTATTTATATCAAAACACATGTGTAGGAGGTATCAAAGTTTAAGTGTTACTTTGTTGTGTTTAGAATACATATGGAAACATATGTCATCCCCTTCATTTACTCATTGTCCTCTATGTTGGTCATCTTTTTCCTGCGAATTGGACTGGCTTGTGGAACTGGTGAATCCATTTGATCTAATAGCAAGCAACTCCTTTTGTAATTCTAATCAAGAGGTATCAGGTCTTCTTTCCTGCAAAATCCCAGATCAACAGTTACAGAAAATCTATTCATTCATTTGAACTAAACCAGCTAAGAAACTTTTCATATGCTCTTGGATTTGAGGAAACCAATTTCTTGGAGTTTGATTCCGATGCCCTCTTTGTGATCGTATTTCATAGGCTTTCAAATAGAAGTAACAATAGAGGCTAGATTAAAACAGGTCAACCATGAATAAACAGACACTACCTCTTCTTTCCTATTGCCAATGAGAATTGCTATCGTATTGAGTAAATGATCGAGCTAAAAGAACCCAAAAACTCGATGTACAGCACCAAAAAGAATTCTTGAATTCTCTACTCATCTTCATCACAATGAGAGCCAACACCACGTTACCTGGGTTAGAAGGAAAGAGCTTGTTTTGCTCTCTTCCATTAAAAACCAAAGAACCCATATAAGCCAAAAGCAATCTCTCTAAAGAACAATCATAAACACCCTGGAATATGGTCTAGAAATGGAGATAAACAAATATGAAAACCGTTTTGGTGGGACATTTTTGTATGTGCAAGTTTGTGGGGGATTAGAAGAATGGAATATTAACAGCAAGAACCATCCTCATAGGCCAAGAACATTAAGAAGAAAAAAGAAACATGGTTATGCACGGACTTGGTTGTGTGATGAACTCGTTAGTTCTCTTCAAGCACATGAGCAAAGAATGAACCGAAATAATAATACTGGAGACTTGGAGAAAGTCTTACAAAGCAAACTAGCAGTCGGTGAAAATCAAGCAAGCAGTAGCCAAAGACAGGACCAAGGAAGTCAAGGTGGCTACTAAGTGGGACGTGGTCAATAGAGCAACCGAGGCAGATGTGGATGTGGCCGATAATTTTTTGAAAGAGAAAATACAAATGAAAGAAATCTGAAATGTAGTCATGGAAGAGGTTATAAAGATAGAGGTCGAGGCAAATTTCAACAAAGAAGAGATAAATCTTAAGTGCAGTGTTATAATTGCAATAATATGGTCATTTTAGTTAGGAGTGCAGATTGAATTCTGAGACACGAAAACAAAGTCTTTTTACAGCAACAAAAGACAAGAAATATAACGTTCTTATGCTTCCACTACAAGAAAATTGTCGATTTACGACGAAAAAATACCGACGGTATTAATAACCGTTGAAATTACCGACCAAAAGGTATAAACGTCGGCAAAGTTGGTTGTGGAATATAACTTTTGCGACGGTATAATATTCCATCGTTGAGTGTTGGTGGAGGAGTTTTACTGACACACATTTCGGTCAGTAAAAACGTCGGATTCACACCCATTATTGATACCCAAAACGACATCGTTTTGGTAAATTATTAAACCTTCTTCGTCTTCTTTATTCCTCCCCTCTTCTTCTTCTTCTTTCTGCTTTCTTTCTTCCCGCGCGTCCTTCCCTCTTCTTCTTCTTTCTTCCTCCTCCATCGCCGCCTGTCGCCGCCTCCTTGTTGTGGTCTCCGACAGGTAAGCCACTTCTCCTCCCCTCTTTTTCCGATACATGTGAAAAATGTATAGTTTTTTTGTGTCATTTTTTGTAATTGAATTATATTTAAATGTTTATTCTTACAAATGTTGATTTATATTTAAATGTTGTAATCGATTTAAATGATATATTTAAATGTTGATTTATAGTTTTTTTAATTGATTTATATTTTGAAGAGTTATGAAGTGAATTGATTTATATTTAAATCAATTCTTACAAATGTTGTAATTGATTTATATTCTTACAAATGTTAATTTATATTTAAATGTTGTAATTGATTTAAATGTTATATTTAAATGTTGTAATTGATTAGTATATTTAAATGTTGATTTATAGTTTTTGTAATTGATTTAAATGTTGATTGAACCAACTTGTGAATTTATACAAGTAGTTGGTTTTATAAAATTTGGATGATCCTTTATGATTGAATGAGTAATATATAATTTTTATTAGTATAGTAGCATTTTTGTAAATTATTTTCAATTTAAGATGGAATGAGGAATTGGTTTCCTTGAGGATAAGCAATTGCTTAATTGTGAGGGAGTTTAAAGTATACTTTACAAACACTTTTGTGAGCACTATTTTTATGGTATATTGCTTGTGTATTGCATTATTTTAAAGGTTTTATTACTCAATTTAAGCTATATATA
>JANIHY010000209.1:15652652-15663033 GCA_027479065.1 Erythroxylum brevipes
ACACTTATCACTGATGCAAGGTCACTATATGTGCAATTCAATCATGAATGCACTCACTACTCAATCCATCCAAATTATCGATATGCCCTCACATCGGTAACGGGATGTTACAATGACAATAGAAATAAAGCATATAAATTGTACTATCCCTTAACCAAGAAGGTGATCATCTTAAGAGATGTTGAGTTTGATGAAGCAGACTACTGGAGATGGAGCAAAGAAGAAAAGAACATTCAAGGAACGTTTTTTGATGATGAAGATGACGATGACCTAGATTTACAAGAACAATAAGATGATCATTCTCTTCCACAAAGTCTACCAATAACTCCTGCATCGACATTGACAATGCCAAGTAGCAGTAGCAGCAGCAGAAATTTAGGAGGAGCACCAATTAAAACAAGAAATCTTAGTGATTTCTATGATGCTATTGAATGAATAGAATCATTTGACTATTTATTGTTTTGTCTAATGGCTTCTTGTGATCCAGTGACATACAAAGAATCTACTGGAGATGAAAAGTGGAAAAAAAGTAATGAATGAAGAAATTGGTGTCATCCAAAGAAATGATACATTAGAATTGACCAGTCTTTCAAAAGGACATAAACCAATCGGAGTCAAGTAGGTATATAAGACAAAAACCAATCAAGAAGGAAAGGTGGAAAAAATATAAGGCAAGATTAGTCACGAAAGGCTATAAACAAAAATATAGAATTGACTATGAAGAAGTATTTGCTCCAGTTGCAAGAATTGATACAATCAAAATTCTTATAGCACTTGCAGCATAAAACAAATGGAAGATTTACCAGATGGATGTAAAGTCAACTTTTCTTAATGACTACTTAGAAAAAGAAGTTTATATTGAAAAACCACCTAGATGTATCAAGAAAGATCATGAAAACAAAGTCTACCAATTGAAGAAAGTTCTTTATGGATTGAAGCAAGTTTCGGGGGCTTAGAATACAAGAATATATGAGTACTTTCAAAAGAACGGATTTGTGAAAAGCCCGTATGAGCATGCATTATACACGAAGAAAAATAAACAAGGAGATATCATGATCATATGCCTATATGTGGATGACATTATTTTCACAGGAAATAATCCAGGTATGTTTGATGATTTCAAGAAAGTCATGACTAAAGACTTTAAGATGACTGATATTGGTGAAATGTCCTACTTCCTTAAAGTTGAAGTGAGGCAAACAGAAGAAGGATTTTTTTTTTCTCAAGTGAAGTATGCAAATGAAGTCTTAAAGAGATTTAAAACGAAATATTGCAATCCAATAGCCATTGATTCAGACCGAAAATCTATAGATCCAACATTATTCAAGAGTTTGGTTGGGAGTTTGAGGTGTCTGACCTACATAAGATTAGATACTATGTATACAGTTGGACTAGTCAGCAGATATATGGAGAAGTCCAAACAAGATCACTTTGATGCAACAAAAGAATTTTGAGATACATTAAAGGTACAATTGACCAAGGTTTATTTTATACACATTCTCAAAATTCGAAATTAATTGGTTATTCATATAGTGTTATGGTGGATATGTGGATGATAGAAAAAGTACTTCTAATTATGCCTTTCGTATTGGGTTAGTAGTATTTTCATGGTCATCCAAGAAGCAATAAATGGTTGTCCTTTTAACATGTGAGATTGAGTATTTAGCTACAACAGTAAGTTCATGTCAAGCAATGTGTTAAGATATATTTTAAATGAGTTAGATCACACACAAGAAGGCCCGACAAGAATATATGTTAACAACAAGTCTACCATATCACTTGAAAAATCCAGTGGCACATAGTCGAATTAAACACATAAAATGTCATTTTATTTAGGAGCAGGTGAAAAACAAAATTGTGAAATTGGTGCTTTGTAGAACAGAAGATCAATTCGCAGATATTTTTACAAAACCATTAAACAATGAAGTGTTCTGCAAATTGAGAGAAAAACTTGGTATGTGAAGTCGAGTTGGAGGGGGAGTGTTAGAAAGCAAACTCTCTTTTGGACGCTTAGAGATTGACGTGTATGACTCCAAATACTTGCTTAATAGTCTAGAAATGTAGGAGTCAAAGTTTAAGTGTTGTGTTATTTATATCAAAACACAAGTATAGGAGGTATCAAAGTTTGAGTGTTACTTTGTTGTGTTTAGAATACATACGGGGACATATGTCATCCCCTTCATTTACTTATTGTCCTTTATGTCGGTTTATAATGCCTATATAAAGGCTAGCCCATCTCTTGTACTTTAAAAAGTGAATGAAGTGAAATAAAAAGAAAAATGCAGTAGTATATTGTGTGAGAAAGAGTGTGCAACATGTGAGGAAGAAATAAAAAGAGTTGTAGCTCTTGCAAAAGAATTTTTTTGTATATTTTTCATATTCTATTTAGAGCCCATCAAGTTTCCAACAATAGATAGTGTTTATTATCAATAATACAAAAGCTAGAGGATTGTGGTTCATTAGAAAACAAATATTAACCGGTCCAATCTTAATTCAACTTTGAATTGAGAACGTTTGCATAGAGAGAGGAGTTCAGATCCTTTGTTCAATTTTATATTATCAAATCTTGTCTAATGCTTAAAATGATGTTGTTTTAATCACGGGACATGAGTTTAGAAAATGTTCAACCTTGTCTAATGATTAAAACAACATTATTTTATACATTAAACAAAATTAAATACTATAAAATTGGACAGAAAATCTCTTTCCATAACCGAAGATGTATATGTCACCTCCTAATCTAACATAAGTTGCATAACAATGACTTAAATATTAGAGGAGTTTAGAGGACATGATCCTCGACGGAAAAAGCGTACAACAGCACGATGAGGCTTTTATTGAAATCTTTTTGGGGTGAAGCCAGTAGCTCAAGGAAACGTCATTGTCAAATTCAGAGATATTTTCTTTGAAAATAGAAAGATAGTACTTGTTAATGATGCAAATTAAGGTTGCGTTATTTTGGAAGGTTCTGATATTCTTTTCTTTCGAATCCTGAAAGGTGAAAATTCTGAAGACATGAAATTTGTTAACCAATACTTCTAATCCTGCTCAATTCTTTGTGGGTATATGGTCAGAGCAAGAGACTCAACATTTTCGGGAGTCGAGGGAAGCAACTGCAGATGGGTTTGCTTTCGGAACAGGACTGACCTACACTCTTCAGCGGAGTGTGGTGGATTAATGATAATGTATGTGAATATCACAGATAGATTGATGGACTATTTTATAACCGAAAGATCAACTATTTGTGACCATATTTGGCTACAAGTCAAAAACAGTAGAACCTCGCACATGTAGTGTAATAAAGTCTAAGGTTAACATCATAATCTGTATCTGGTCCTGTGTAATCTTAAAACGCAACGAACAAATAAACATCTTCAACCTACTATTGCTGCAAGGGGAGGCGGCAAATAAATGTGCCCATTATCATCCTACTAAATAGCACATGAAGCCATCTACATGTGTCCCGTCATCGTAAATGGCTTGTAGTTTGTACCCCTATGCATTACTTTTCCTCATATGTATACACTGGAAAACGCTCAAATTGCTCTAATTAATAGAAATTTACGCTCATTCAATTCCATGGCGTATACTATTTACTGATCTAATTTGACTCATTTTTCTATTATTATGTGAAGCCAAGCAAGTGTAGAACCAAGGAGACCAACAGAGTCTTGATCCTGGAAGCTCCAAAATTTTCATAAACTAATTATACAATTAAGAGATCTAAAATTAATTTTGGTTTCTGCTCTACAACTTTCAGCGTCGATGTGCTCCTTAATTAAGATGAAAATACAGGTATATCCTGAAGATGGCATATTAATTGTTAATAATTGCATGATCAGGGGTCCCTGTGTATAGTCGTTTTACATATATATACATATATATTTAATGTGTTTGTGTTTGTATATATATAATACATATATAACTTACTTTCCAGTACCAAAAAAGGGACAGTCCAAGACTAAGGCAAGTGTTTAAGGAGCAACTAGGTGTATCCAGTTGTATCATAAGCTGTACGTATTTATTGACAAAAGGTGGTGTGGACCACGACTCCTGAAAACTGTTGCTCTCTTATTTCATTGAATGTCGTTAAGGTTTTTGAACGTAGCATAAGCTGTTTTTTTTTTTTTGGTATGTGATTGGAGACAAATATTTTTAGCTTTTCCTTATAATAATTTGATTAATTTTTATGTTGTGTTTAATGATCTTATAGTTGTCCGATGTAAGATTCTTGCCAATACCCCATCTCAAATTGTATCTGCTGCTTTGATATTTTAACTATTTTTTTCTTTTTCTTCAACCTTTTCTCTCTGCTTAGACCCTACAATATCAACTACTTACCATCTTCACTTGCGTATATAATTAATCGTGTGTACTCCAGAATGCGAATATTTACCATCGTAAATATGATGATGAATTGAATTTATGAGTGAACTTTTTTACAATCAACATATTATTTATATTTTCTAGTTTGTTCGATATGATAACGATCTGCTCTTAACTAGAAAGATTCAATAACATTTATATAAAGGAGCTTTTGTAAGAAAAGTAGAAAAGGAAAACGTATACATGCAAAGAAGAAAATTGGAAGAAAACATATATATAGTGAGGGAGGTACTATACTATCAATCGTAGCTGAATAATTGCTTCCTACGGCATCAAAGTATTCTTCAACTGTAATATATTTAAGAAAAAGAAGCTAATTTCCAAAATGGAAAACGTTAAATTAAGATCAAGAAACTTGTATAAAGGTATTGGCTTGGAACTAATAAAATTTGGAGTCATGAAAATTTGAACTTGAAGTTACGAAAATTATGTTAGGTGCTCTCTTTTTATGGGGTCTGCTCTAAAATAGGATATTTTTAAACAAATCACATGAAAGGATGCGGAGAAGAACCAAGATTCTCTATCTAATATTACCCTGTTTTATTCTGTCTTATGAAATTTCAACCATTTATTTTACGGGACTCACACGGGACCTATACAAGACCCACATAAATAAATGGTTGAGATTTATTGGACACAATAAGACACCATAATATTGGACACGAGATTTGGACTCCGTGAAGAGACACTTAAAAGGCAAATGATGAAGTTAACAGGGACATCTAAAGTCCCTCTTCATGATGAAAGTAATAATCGAAGACCTCCCTAGCTATTTTGGTCCCCTGTCTCCACAGTTTCTGCAATTACTGCCGCTCTCTTAATAATTATACAATAGTAACCAAAGCTTATCAAGTCCATGTGTTGGTGGCTGGTGGGACAGGGCTTCAAACATTGTGTCTTTTTCCTCCCATCAATTTATTGCATAACCCAATTCCACCAAACCATGCAAAAGCATGCAACATATAGCTAAACACAGGATTATTATGTCTATATTCTGAAAAGAACAAGAGATCTAGATGGACATGTATTAAAGCAAAAGATGACTGCTATTTTCCACCAATAAAAAAAGTACAGTAGAAACAAATTAAACGCAGAGGTTCACATCAGCAATATGTGGAAGAAGGCCAATAAATTGAAATTTTTGAAAAACTTAAAAAAAATTAAAGAAAATGAAGGAAATTACATCCTCCTACTAGTAGGGTAGGACCCGTCTCATCCTACTGGAAGCAACAGAAGTTATTGGGTTATGAAATCCACTGAGGGATTCAATAAAATTAAAAAAAAAAGATTGGAATATAGTGAGCAAATATTCCCAGAGAGAAGGAGAAAAATTTGAAAAAGAAAGTGAGATAAGAAAGAGTAGCTCTTTTTAATACGAAAAATAATTAAAAGGAAAAAAATTAAGAAAGAAATGAATATTGCCTTTGTTTTCTTTCTTCTCAGCGAGGAACTACAAAGGTGCTAGGGTCTTCATTGTTGATCCACCCATACTTCGCCATGAATGGGTTCTCCAAAGAGTCTGGTGGGTATTCATTAATGCAGTCGTTCCATGCATTATTACCCTCGTTTAAGTCCCTCACCACCTCCCACAAACAGCTGTTGCATTTAAAGCCTGCACCAAAGCTTATCATCCAAACCCTATCTCCCTTCTTCAACCTCTTTTTGGCCTCCATGTATGCTAACACATACCACAAACTGCTCGCCGACGTGTTTCCGTATCGATGCAGTGTCATTCTTGCCGGTTCTAAGTCGTACTCGCTGAGGTCTAGGTTCATTCCGATGCCATCTATCACTGCTTTGCCACCAGTGTGAATACAGAAATGATCAACTCCTGTTTTGAAGTTGATCGCAGCTTTAGGACCTGTAGATCCTCCCCCTTTTGTGGAGCTTTGTGTCCACTTTTTGATAAATGTTAGGACCATAAATCTAAGTAACTCTCTAATTGGTAAGATCTTTGGAGCTATCTCTCTGAAGTTGTCGACAAAGGCCCGTGTTGCTGCTTTTGGGAGACTCTTGCCTAGGTGAAACCCTAAGCGACCTTGATCATCTTCTCTTTGTATGCAACAGTCATATGACTCTTCTCTGGCTCCATGGTGAGTCCTCACAAGGCACTTGAGCTTGAACATGCAACGGTGTTTCAGGGACCTTTTGTTTGTCAACAGCATTGCACAGCCACCTGAACGGAACAAACAATTTGCGAGAATCATCGATCTATCGTTGCCTGCGTACCAGTTGGGACTTAAGGACTCTGAAGTGACGACTAGGGCATGGACATTCCTGTAAGTCTTCAAGATGTTCTGAGCAACGTTGACCGATATAAGACTCGCACTGCACCCCATTCCAGTGAGGTTAAAAACCTTGATATCTTCCCGCATTTTGTAGTGGTTAACGATCCTCGAAGCTAAGGAGGGAACAGCAGCCAGCATCGACACGTTAACGATGAGGACGTCGATTTCTTGGGCAGAAATTCCTGATCTGGCGAGCAATTTTTCGATGCTATCATGAAAGAACTCCTCCATCTCCGAGATCCCATCGTCTAGCGTGGGGCTCTCTTCTCTACCAGCGAACATGATCCTGGGAGCATAGGTTTGCTCGCCAATGCCGGAGCTGACAATGGCTTTCAAGAGGAACTTGTACTCATTGAGTCCAAGATTGGTGTTCCTCTTTATAACCTCTCCACAGAACTCAGTGTCAAGCTTCCTATCATCTGCTGGCTTATAGCACTCATAGTCCAAAATATAACATTCCTGATCCCTCTTCCCATTGACCCACTTCCAGAGAAAGAAGAGCGGATAGAGGATCAAGAAAGCATAAAGTAGTATAGTAACATCCATTTGAGAAAGAAATAAGTGGAAATTAAGAGTGAGCGAAAGGAGAGGAGAGAGAGGAGAGTCTTGAATGTGTATATGTGTATGAGAGTCTCGAGAGGCAAAGAGCATGGAAGGAGTTTCTAACACATTTGAGAAAGAAATACGTGTGTCTGTGTGTATATTTGTGTTGTGTAATAGATGTTTAAGGTTCTGTTGCGATGAATGAATGTGTAAATTAAACTAAGGTTATTAGCTGGGGTATGTCTGAGTCAAGTCAGAGCGTGTTATTGATGGAGTATGATATAAACTGAAATGCAAAGGGATTTATAAGTAGTGTGGGGGAGGGGGTGTGTGTGTGTGTGTGAGTTGGAAGACATGTGAAGGTTCATAAGATAAATTGCCATCGCTCAACGCCCACCAACTGATTTGCATTATCTATAAATTCTTGTAGGCATCTTTATTACAATTCCAACACTAAGTCACTCCTTAGCTGATGGCATGTGTTGGAACCCGAAAGAACAGAAGAAAGTAATTGAAGGGATACAATCATTATCATGAGTGACTTTATAAGTAATTGAAGGGATACAATCATTATCATGAGTGACTTTATACGGTATTTATACATGTATATAATATCTACAAAGATAATGAAAATTACAAGATAAAATCAAATACATTTGAAATGAAATTAGATATTTGTTGTTGGGATTGCATAAGGATTTGCATGTATCTGCATATGTTTATCAGCCCCCCTCAAGATCACGGCGGGTAGCCACTGTAAGCTTGCCACGAAAATTTTGAAAAGCAGATGAAGATAGAGCTTTGGTCATAATGTCGACAATTTGATGACTTGAAGGAAGATGTTGAATTGACAATGCTTTGTGAAGATGAAGAGGACGAGTTGGAGTGGATAAGGTGACATTACCAGTGGAGGAGATGGGTAGGGTTTGGCCATTACCGACAATCACTTGATGGAGACCACTGTATGGAGTTTCAGAGTCAACAAGGTAGGGATTTGGTGTCATATGATTGGTGACACCAGTGTCAAGAAGCCATTCTGTGAGAGTATTAGGGGTGAAGGTAAAGGAATTGGAGGTGTCTTGTATATTTAAGGCAATAAAGGCAGTGGACAGGTATTTATGGTCAGGTGGAGGGTGGAGGGGACGATTTCGAGATTTTGAGTATCTGTACTGACAGTGCAAGATGACCTTTCCAATAAATTTGACATTAGGTTGGGGGTTTATAGGAGTGATTGGGTCTGGAAGAATGATAATTGGGCTGGGGATTAATGGAATAGGCTTGTAGGTTGGTATTATAAGGTGTTGTGGGCTGAAAGGTAAGGGTCTAATCTGTTGGGCCTGAGGAAGAATGTCAGGGCCCAGGTGAAGAATAAATGGACGGCCCACAGGTGGAGGAGAAAGCGTGACCTTTAGGGTTAAACTGATGCCCTCCTCCTCCGCTTCGATTGTTCCTGCACGCATGGAGAGATGGAGAAAAACGATGGCCATCAACAGTTGCCATGAGGGCCGTGTCTAGTGAGGGAGTCGAGTGAAAGGATAACAAACGCTGCTCGTGGATAAGTAGCTTTGCTCTGAGTTCACCGAAGGAAAGGCTTGACTCGCGATGCTCCACCACCGTAATGAAAGATTCAAAATCTGCAGATAAACCATTCAAGGTAAAAAGGATAAGGTCAGAATCAGGTATTTTATCACCTATAGCTACTAATTCATTTGTTGTAATCGAGATTGTGGCAAGATATTCGGTAATAGATTTTTGTCCCTTTTGAACAGTATGCAGTTGTCGTCGGAGTAGAGAATGTTGGGAGCTCGATTTTTGCATGAAATGTTGCTCGAGATTAATCCAAAGGTCATGGGCTGTGGTACATCTGATGGCAAGGCGGGCAATGGAGGTGGAAAGTGAGGCGGTGAGGAAGCTGTAGATCAATCTATCAAAATTTTGCCATTTGAGATGTTTCAAAAGTTCAGTATTGGAAGTGATGGACGACGATGTGATGGATCCATCAACATAGCCAATGAGATCAGAGGTAACAAGGATTGCATGAACTTGGTTGCGCTAGATGAGGTAATTTGAGTCATCCAATTTTGTGGTTAGCAGTTGGTAATTTGATTGAATGGTAAGGTTGGGGATTTGAGATCTGTCATTGAAGTGTGTTGGAGATAGTTTAGGTTGAGAAAAAAAAGGATGTTTTGTGTCTGTATTTTCGGTGTGAAGAGTAGGGTGAGTTTTTGTGGTTGTTTCTGCTGTTTCTGTATGTAGAGTAGGTGTTTGAGAAAATGACTATTGGCTTAAATTTGTAACTTGGTAATAAGACTAGTGTAAAGGCTCTGATACCATGAAAGAACAGAAGAAAGTAATTGAAGGGGTAATTGTATTGTATTGCTTGCATTATCATGAGTGACTTTATAGGGTATTTATACATGTATATGAGATCTACAAAGATAATGAAAATCACAAGATAAAATCAAATACAATAAAATCAAATACATTTGAAATGAAATCAAATATTTGTTGTTGGGATTGCATAAGGATTTGCATGCATCTGCATATGTTTATCAAAACCTCCTTTCGTACTCTTTGCATCTCGATGCATGCACAACGCGTCAAAGTGTAATCAATTTAGTCTTCTGCTAAATATTCATCATCCCTTGTCCTAAATCATTAAATCAAGTAATGTCAAATCATACCATATTTTAAAAGTTAAAATTTTTAAAAGAGAATCTAATTGTAGTTCCATGGCTAATTGATGAATGTACTTTCTTTATAATTTTTACTAATAAAAATTAGCCCTACCAAGTAATACAAGGGCTAGTATATATACCTCAATGTAGATAATCTTCCTGGGATATTCGAAAGTTTTACCGGCCACAGAGTCAATTTAGTGACAATACTTGCTGCTATATCAGCGAAAGACCCCGAATATCATAATTCTTAGTCACTTCTTCATAACTTAGGAGGTGCTTGGTTAAGGGGTATGAGAATAAATCAATGGGAATGAAATGAATGATAATAGATGGTTAGTTATTATAATTGATTGAATAGTTTTTTTATACCCAAGTTTTAAGTAATGGTCCATACCCTCTATGTCTGAGAGGAATGAGTTTGATTTCTACCAATTCTAATTTTTTAATTTTTAATTAAATATAATTAAAATGTAATTAATTAAA
>JANIHY010000209.1:15669560-15685171 GCA_027479065.1 Erythroxylum brevipes
AAAAATGCATTTTTGGGGTGGCATCCGGAAAATTCCTAGGGTTTATGATCACTCAACGGGGGATTGAAGCTAATCCAGAGAAGATCGAAGCCATCATCCAAATGCCCTCGCCCCAATGCTTAAAAGAAGTGCAGATATTGACCGGTCGGATAGTCTCTCTAAGCAGGTTCATTTCCAGATTGGGAGACAAGTGCCTCCCATTTTTCAAAATCTTGAGGAAAGCGAACGTGACCCAGTTCCAATGGCCGGACGAGTGCGAGAAAGCTTTCCAACACTTAAAGCAATACTTGTCTAGCCCGCCTATCCTGCAAAGCCCGGTAGAGGGAGAGAACCTGATTTTGTACTTGGCGGTTACGGAGGGGTCGATCAGCGCGGTACTTATTCGATCGGAGGGAAGCGAACAACACCCTGTCTATTACGTCAGTAAAGTATTGACCGGACCGGAAACGCGATATACGCCTATAGAGAAACTAGCCCTCTCCAGAATCCGGCAGAACCAATATGTATATGTATAGTATCAGCCAGAACGCAACATGCCTTCATTCGGAGTAGTCTAATATATATTTCAAGAAATGTGGTACGTTGACTAACACTACAAGAAATTATCGGTTTACCGACAGTCAAAGCCGATGCTAAATCGAAGAATTTCGTCAGTAATAATATTCACTGACAGAATAAAACGACGAATAACGACGTTGTTAATACGGCCGTAGGTCACTATGATAACAAAATTTTCATGTGTTTCCGTCGGTAAAATATACCGACGAAAAGAAGCTATCGGAAAGAAGCCGTCGTCAAAATATGCCGACGGAAAAAGAAGAACGGTCGGTAAATACAACGAAGAATTAACCGACAACGTAATGTTTTCTATCGGTAATATAAAAAGAATTTTGCAACAGCTTGTATATTCCATCGGTAATATAGTAACACTTTTGCGATGGTTTTGTGTTCCGTCGGTAATTAGATGTTAGGAAAGTTTTTATAAAAATCCCAACGTTAAACTTTGTTTGATGATCTTATGAAAAATGGTTAATTCCAACAATTATGAATTATCCATATATAATAAATTGATTTATTTATATATTTATTTTATTTAAACAGAAGTTAATTGATGATATAAAGTTCAAAATTTCTTAATTGATAATACAAACATTACAGTGTACATTATCATAAGTCTTTTCTTTGTAATTGAAAGGAAATGACTATAATAATCCTAATGTCCTGATGATGGCGGGTGCTCTGAGATGCTACCTCTCTCCTTCAACTACTCCACCTCCTGTCTCAGCTGAGCCATCTGCTCCAATAATGTCTATACTGTGGTCCGAAGCTTAATGACTTCCGACACCATCATTCTTCGTCACGTGAATCACACCATCATTGCAATCCTATATTAAAGCAATATCTAATGTATGCTCTCCGTAATCAATGCATCATGAAAGATTAGGTTTTAGTACCCTTAATTTCCTTACTCGACTCATATGAGGGCTCTTAGTAATTTTCTTTTGAAACTAATTATTGGAGATACCATTAATGTTTCTCATTTTATATCCATAGAGGTAATCCCAACTATTCGTATTAATTTCATGCCACTTGATATTGATCTGCAAGGAAAAGATATCGAAGGGCCTAGGTACTCACATAAACTTGGGTCTTTAGGAGTTAGTTCCTAAACCTTTCTACCACCCATATTCTTTTAACTATATTTAACACACATCCTTTCAAAAAGTAATTTCTATGTATGTGTCCATAATCACCCAAAAAAAAAAAGCATTTCATATGATGGCAATTGAAAGTGTTAGTGTGACGTGATCAATACTTACAAAATTATGATCTATATACATTTTCAGGCCTTCGTTAGTTATTTGTAGGAGATAAAAAGTTTTCTTTTCAAAATTTGAGAAATTAGAAGCTCTCATTATGTGACAATGAGTCTTAACAAAAGATTTAACATATTACATGCTTCTTTTTATAAAATATGACCTATGGTGATGTTTGAGCAAATGTCATTCTTCTTTTTTTCTTATAGGGCCTAGGATGATAATAAGCTTGTATCATGTCATTTTGATGATAAAGAGGATTATATGAATAAAAAGAATATTGCATGCTCTTTTGGTAGGATCTTGCATGAAAGCTATACCTATTTTTGGCTTTTGAACATTGTTTTCTAAGTTTAGAATGTAAACTTTATATAAAAGTAGAAAATCTTTTCTTTCATACCTAGAAGAAAATGTATGAGCATTTAAGTTTTCATATCAAATGTTATACACCCATGTGATAACTAAGGTAGCGGCTCATAATTATAAACATAATTTGTTTTTAGAAAAATTATCTTAGGCTCTAAATATGCTATTTAAAATTTAAAACTATTTATAGTAAATCTCGACAATGATTCTTTGAGAATATTGATCTCCTTATTCAATGTTTCTTTCTCATGCAAAAAATCATACTCGTTATCATTTTCAATAACTACACCCTTAGATTCTATCATATCATGTATGTCATAATTTTGTTAATTTTCATTCATACATGTATCTAAGAGCTTTAAAATTTCTTTATGCTTGAAAGAAAATTTCTTCCGTTTTAATCTTATGACCTCTAGACATTCAAGCATTCAACTAACTCAATATATAAGTATACTCAATATTACAATTATCATTATCATCATCAAATTTTAAGGGAAAGAAAGCCTTGAAATTATTAGCCATAAAAAATGTACTTGTCTTCATATTTTCAAATTCTTCACTTTTTAAATAATAACGTCATCCTATGTGACCTTAATTAAGTGCTTTTTTTTCTTTTTTAATTATCTTTTGCTTTTTTTTCTTTATGAACTTCTTGAATTTTGGTGATGAGCTTTATATCATCCTCATTAGTTTCACTTGTGAAATTATCATCATTATAAATTTTCTCATCCTAAAGGTATTAAACACCATAAATTTTATATTTGGAGCTAATTCCTTTTCATACAATTCATTCATATACGTATTATAGTTAATGAGTGATCTGACTAGCTCTTCTAATGGCAATATACTTAAACCTTTGATAAAGAATATTTTCTCACTAGTGCACGATTATTATAAGTCTTACTAATGCTTTTAAATGAATTAATGATATAAAAAAGTAAGTATAAATATTAGAAATTAATTCATATTTCTACTTAACAAATTAACAAAAATTAGAAATAAAGAAGGGAACTCCATCTTCACAAATTAACCAAAATGCATGCGAGGCACTTCATCAAACACCTCATATGCATCAACAAATCATCCCAACTTCAAATTTTTTTTTGAGAACTTAACCTTCTAACACTAACCATTCACAAAAAACTCAAACATACTAAACAAATAACTCTAACAAACACAAAAAATTTCTCATTATTAATGGCATATACATGTACGGGTGGGGGTGGGAAGGAAAACAAAAGCAAACAACAACAGTGCCTACCCCTTTCGATGCACCACCACCGTTCCACGACATCGACAACAACGAACAACGACACATCGGAGGAGAAGACGTAGATGCAGCAGGGAGGAGAAGAATAGAGAAGAGAGTCGATGGTGAGGGGGATTGATTCGAGAGCTTATAACGTTATCAAAATAACATCGTTTGGTGTTAAAACAAACGGTGTCGTTTTCTTCAACTTAATAATGTTCAATCGCAAGCACACGACGTCGTATAGGTTTTTCAATTTACCGACAGAATATTTCTTCGTTAAATTGCATCGATAACATCAAAATACATTAACCTGCGTTCAATTCCCACACTTCTTTTCTGACAGTATTATTCCTGTTGATATTTTAAATTTTTCGGTCAATATTACCAACGTAAATTTTAATTCCGTTGACAATGCACAACGATTCTTTTTTCGTCGTTATTTTTTTATCCCCAATTCCTATTCTGTTTGTAGTGTTGCCGACGGTATTGTTCCGTCGCTAAAATTAAATGTTCTTGACACAATTGTCGACGTAGTTTTGTTATCTATCAGTAACTAACGACAGTTTGTATTCCGTCGTTTTTTCATCGCAAATTCATTTTTTTCTTATGGTGTAATATGGTACAACATGCAATTTAGAATAATGTTAAGAACATCAATTATTATACAAGTATTAGTTTGCTAATTGTGTTAACAAATAATTATTAGTTATTTTAAAACTTATTTGTAATCTAATGTGTGGAAATTTTTCATATAAAAAATTTACTATTCATTAGCATGACTTCGTAAGTAATTTGTAGTTAATTGTTAAATAAAGTTAAAGGCATTATTGAAATGAATGGGTAGATAGAGTAAGACTGAGAGAGTTATTACACAAATATTTATTATATTAACTACAAGTCATATTAATTTATAAGTTAGAACTTGTAAAATTAGTATCTCGCAATTTTTATTCTTGGATAATTGAACTTGTTTCTTGATATATGAAACAAAAAGACAAATGTGTATTTATAGATGAATCAAACTAATTATAGACATATAATTTAATTTATTGTAACTATTACACATTCTAATATTTACTTTTGTACTAAAAATTATTTATCATTATCTAAATATTGTGTAAATAATATTTAGATTTTTCTAATATAGATAATATTCATAATATCTATATTTTTCTAATAATCTCCCACTTGAAGATTTGATTAACAACTAGTCAATTTTTAGTTCACTTGTCATTATCATATTGTTTAAATTCTTATCAAGCCACATTAGGATTGACACCAAATAAACTTGTTACTATGATTGTTTTTGTCACAAAATATACTATATTGTTTTTGATATAAACTTTTTGTATATCCATATTTCTTTCTTCTATTTTTTTCACGAACAAAGTCAAATTGAACTTGTATGTGCTTGATTTTAGATGGAATGTTGGATTTCTTACTAGATGTAAGCCATTATGATTGTCGCAAAATAATTAAATATTTTATTATTTATTTCCAAGTTTTTCTAACACCAATTTTAACTATACCGTTTTTTACCGATTTGTGTAACTGTTAAGTATTTTGCTCCTATGTCAATGTAGCCAGAACTAAGTATAACTTTGAAACGTAACTTACAACACTGCTAACAAATGTGAACATATAACCCTTCATAGATTTATTTTTATCAAGATCACTACTATAGTCAAAGTCAACATATCTTTTGAGAATAAAGTATGATTCTTCATATTCTAATGCAATGTTAGATGTCCATTTAATATGTAGTAAGCTCCTCTTTAAAACATTTCAATACTTTATACTAGGATTCACTATATAGAGATTACAATATAATATGTGATATTGACTACTTTTTCCTAAAAGGCCTTCTTTAGACTTATAACTCTCAACATTACTTTTGTTTTTTCGAACATTGTTTTGTTTACCTATACTGTTACCTTTTTTTAAGAGTGTATGCAGAAAACTTTATTTTGACACCGTCTTGCATGTAAAATGCATTAAATTTATTGTTGTTATATTCTCCTTTATCGTATGTCTATAAACACTTGATCTTTTTACTAAAATCAAGTTCAACATGCTTTGAAAACTTTAAACAATGAGACCATATATTCTTTTCTCTTGATAGGATACACCCAATACCTTATCGAATAATTATCAATAGGAGAGACAAATTAATTTACTCTCATAGGGATTGGATTAATGTCTTCCACACATATGAGAGAACTAATTTAAGAATAACCTAACTTATTGAATTTCATATTTTAAAATTTGCATGGTATGACTTATAACATGATTCTCATAAAAGGATAATGATACCTCTATGATTTCATAAAGTAATTTTTATTCCTTATTTAGATATATGTCCAAGGTTTGATGTCATAATATTGAAGATCTTTTACTTACTACTCAAAGCAATTAATTTTTTTGCTTTTAGTAATGCCTCTCCTTTAACTTATACAAGTGTGCAACTCTCTTTCTTATTTCATAAGTATAAGTGAGCCTAGAATTATCTTTAAAATCTTGCTGACAAGTTTGATTTTATACCAAGATCATCTAGTCATCCTAAAGATAATGAACTCTTTTTCAATCTCTCCATATATCTTACCTCCTAAATAGTATAAATTATATTATCATGCATCTTCAACTTTACAGTTCTAATACCAATAACCTTTAGAGGATAATTATCAAAACTATACATATATTCTCATGAGATAGGTTCACAATAATGGAACCATCCTCTTCCAAAGGTCATGTGAAAAGTAGCTCTTGATTTTAAGAGTCATATATTAAGCAGTGACTTCCTACATTCAATTAATATTGATGCTTCATAAAATAGGCCATTACAATCATTTGAATGCTTGCAAAAAATTTTTAAGGACTATAATTTTTCTTATTAAATTCCAACAACCTTATTTTACGTGACCTTTTACCATAGTTTTATCATACTTCTTGATATTGATCTATCATAATTTTGGCTCTTACTTAGGTTGCATTCCATTAATCTCTTTCTTATCAATGTTAAGGCTTTAACTTGTTATACACCAAATTGTTTTTATCCTTTATTATTATGGCGACTTTCTTCCTCTAAAATTGCATCTATAACGTCATCAAAAACCAAATAATTTTAAGATGATTCTTGGCTAAGTCGTTAATGAGTTGATCATATTAATCACATAGACTTCCATTTTATTCCATTTGATGTTATCTATAAAGTCCATCATACTTCTGTTAATGGCTACAAACTATCTTTTGTGAGGAAAATTTTCGTCTTCAATTTTTTTGATATGCCCTAATAATGCTTCCATACTACTTATAAGAATGATTAGATAGATAGGATAAGAATGCAATTAAGATTGGAAGAAATGTGATACAAATTATTATTAAGAGTAAAAAGACGAGTTATAATACAAATAGTCAATAACTAAAATTTATAAGTATTAATTTTGATATTATATCCTATAAAATTAGCATCTTCACAAACACTTATATTAGATGCTTGAACTTATAATTTGATATATAAAGAAAGAAGATGGATAAGTATTTGTAGATGAATCTAATTAAATAAGACCACATATTTTAATTTGTTACAATATTCTAATATTTACCTTTTGTACCATAAATTATTTGTCTTTGTCTAAATATTTTGTGAATAATATTTAACAATTTCTAATATGGATAATATATATAGATATTGTAAAGATAATATCTAAATTTTATAAAAGCAATCACTTTTATTAGATTCAATAATCCACTTATAAATTAATCAATACCAAAAAAAAGGTTATATGTAATATTTAATTATTTGAATCTTCTGGCACGAGGAAAGAGGAGGTTAAAGCCTCCTTTCTGGTTGGATTTTAAATTTTGGCATAATCGTTCAAGTTATTATATAAATCCACAAATTATGAGAAAATTGAAAATGGAAGATAAAAAAACAAAGTCAAACAGATAAACATAAATAAACAGCTATTACAATTCTTGAGACAAAGAAAAAGCACTAACATTTAAAAAAAATGAATTTTTCATTACTATGGGCAAAGCTAAAAACAACATTACAATGATTTCTATATTGTTGGCCTATGTACAAGCTTTATAGCTAAATATACAAAAAGGAGTTACTTTATAGGGAATAATTCAAAAGCATCATATTAGCTAGAAATTGATGTTTTTGAGATGATATTCAGGAATCCATTTGATCCAAAGTGCTTGTTGATCTGTATAGAGCCTCCAAATTTGTTTGCATATTAAAACCTTTTGCATGGTAATAATAGAGATAATCCGAAGTCCTCCAAACTTCTTTGGGGTAGTAACCTCACTCTATTTGATCTTTGCTTTTTTAGCATTCTCTATTCTGCTTGACCATCGGAATGCTTTCATAATTCTATCAATCTCTTTAATAGCCTTCTGTGGTAGAGCAATATAGGCATTCTAGTGTAAATGTAAGTTGTTTAAGACTAAAACAATAAGATAAGTTTAGCATATAAAATAGAAATAAATTATGCCAAGCATTGATTCTAGATTTAATCCTTTCTATGAGAGGCAAGCAATCTTGATATTTAGGCTTGGAAGGTGTGATTGGTACACCTAGGTAGAAAAAAGGTGTTGAATGAACATTTAAGATAGTTACTCTTTTTACTTCATCAATATTCTTGACATTAGAAGATATGTAGAGGCTACTCTACTCAGAGGTGAGTTTTAAACTTAACCATTTAGCAAATATGTTTAGAACATTCATAAGAGATGGATAGAATAAGGATCAATCCTACACAAAATCATAAGATCATCTATATACATTAGATGAGTAGGGTTTTCACACTACACTTATGATAAAATTGAAATCTTCAGTTGTATAAGATCAACTTACTCTTTAGTTTTGACAAGCCTTCTATTACAAGAGTGAATAAATAAGGAGATAGGGGGTCCCCCAGTTGCATCCCCTTAACATATTTGAAAGGCTTAGTTGGAATGGAATTCACAAGCACACTCAAAGAGGGGGTTTGGATACAAGTCATTATCTAATTAACAATTCGATTAGGTAATTGCAAGGCTTTAAGGCATATCTGAATAAACCTCTAACTAACTATATCGAATGGTTTGAAGAAATCAATTTTAAGTAAACAACTTTTGAGCTTTTCTCCTAAGTTATAATCCATCAAAAGTTCTTGTATGAGAGTTTCTGTCAAGACTGAAGCCCCTTGTGCATAACTAATTATTCCCAAAATAGTCACTTTGAGCCTTTCTGCTAGAAATTTAGAGATTACTTTATAGATTATGTTACAACAAGATATAGGTTTAAAGTCATTCATCCTTTGAAGAGCTTTCCTTTTGGGTGCCAAGCAGATGCAAGTATGATTAAATTATTGAAGCATTTTGGAGGAGGCTTATAATTTCCCAGGATTTCTGAAAAAAAGAGTGCAGTAAACCCATCTGGCCTATGTGATTTTGAGGGATGGAAGTTAAACAATACTCTCTTGATGTCATGCTCAGTGAATGGATATACCATATATTCCTTGATATCTTGACCAATAGTACAATCGAAGAGCCTTTGAGCATTTGGACTTGGCTTGATTGTATCAGCATCACCTATAAGTTGTAAAAAGTGGTTGCTGGAAAGCTCCTGCAAGCTATTTATATTAGTATATTTAGTCCCATTACTATTTTGGAGTGTAGATATTTGGTTGACATTCCTCCTAGCAAGTAAGGATGAGTGGAAGAATTTCGTATTGGATTTCCCTTCTTTCAACCAATGAAATTGAGCCTTTTTTTAGGATGGAGTTATGAAGACTGAGGTCATTCTTGCACTCTTGCAAACTTCTTACCTCTACCAGTTTATATTCTGCATTATGTGGTGATTCATAATAATTTTTCTGTGCTTGAATCAATTGCTCCTTAAGAGTGTTTAAGTTATGGTTTCTCCCATGCATAAAAATTTTAAGGGAGACTTTTACCAATTTTAGTTTCTGCATTATTTGATAGGATTTAAAACCTTCAATCTCATGATTCCAACATATTTGGACTATTTCAGTGAAACCATCCATTTGTACAATACCATTGAAGAACTAAAAAGGAGCTCTTATTATGCTTCTTTCAATAATTCTTTGCACCAATATATAAGCATGATATGATTACATATTTTCTCTAAAGTGCACAAAGGAGTTAGGGAATTGGGTCAACATATTGATTTAACAAATGAATGATCTAATTTCTTCCTTATAAGAAGACTATCTTGTTGATTATCAGACCAAGTAAGTAATTTACCTGTAGCAGTTAAATCAACCAAGTCCATGCTCAATAAGAAACTAGTAAGTTCCCTAGTTAGTTCTAGATTGAACCTTCTTCTTTCTTCTACTTCGGATGAGTTTAGTGAGTAATTGAAATCCCCAATAAGTAGCCATGGGTGCTGAATATTATGTTGTAATTGATGTAGGTCTGTCCACAATTTGCTTCTTTAAAAACCAAAATTAGAATCATAAATTAAGGATAAATAAAAAAATTGTCATACCTCGGTATTGACATTGTAAATGTAGATACTGATCAATTTCCTCAACTGTCTGTACTTAAATAATATCCAAATTATAGAGACATATAATATGTCCATTATAGTGTGTATTATGATTGGTAATAAGTTCCCACTCCGCACTAGGAAACTTAGAGCCTAATAAGCAGATAGGATCCTTGATTTTTGTTTCAAGAAGACCAATAATACAATGCTCGTTCTCCCTCACCATGTCCTTCACAAGGGACTTTTTGAGAGGGTCTTTAAGCCCTATAGAATTTCAAACTAGGACTTTCATGGTTGGGGGAGTCCCCTTTGGTTTTTGCTTTCATCTTCCTCATTGATTTTTTCCTAAGATTAGTATTCTACACCTGAACTAATTCATTTACCATATGAGGTAAAGGTTTTATTTCCGAAGTAACATCATCAACCTCAGTGATGTCATTAGCCCTTTGCTCTCCTCTTGCACTCACTTCAGTCGAGAATCCAACCTTAGCAGACTTTAGAGCTTGACTTTAGAGTTTTGTTTGAGCCTCATCTCTTACAAGTATAAGATAAGTTTCTGCATTAACCAAAGAATTAATTGTGTTGTCTACCGGTAACTCTTCAATTCTAGCATTACTGTCATCTATTCTATCACCTTTTTAAGATACCAAATTCACATTATTACCAACAGTTGCTATTGCCGTTGTTCTGTTCTTAAAGAAGTTAATAACCTCTTTGTTCTACTCTTAGAGGAGTTAATAACCTTTGCTACTGCCACTATTCTTTTCTTAAAGGGGTTAGAAATATCAATAGATTCACAAGCCTTATCATCTTTTCTTTCTTTTTCAATAACAGACTAACAAGCCTTATGTGTTCTTCACCACAAACTTTAATAACTTCAGTATCTACTTACTCATGTGCATCTTTTCTAGTTGCAATAGCCATTAATTCCTCATACTAATCGGTTTGGAAAGTTCGACTAGTGGGGACCCATTTATTATAAGTGGTAGTCGACTTCTAAGGGTAGGAGACATGTATACAAGTTTTCTCAAATTCACTAGTATTACTTAATCGTAAGATAGGCAATTTATTAGGCAATGTAGATGTTCTAGGTATTTTGATACATACCTTAGCATAGTAGATCCTCTCCATAATTGTTGTTTGAGAATCCATATAGAGAGGCTTTCCCAAGGAACTAGCCAGAAAGCTTAGCCCTTCAGTTATCCAGAACTACAACGAAAGATTAAGGAATTGAATCCATATGGGAAACACGTCAATGGTACCCTAATCAAGCTCCGTACTTGACCTCCATTTTTGCAAGAACATCGGTTGATCCCCGATGTGCCACGTTTCCATTTCAACTAATTCATTTAGATTGGATGCTTCGAAGAATTTAAATAAAAATGTGCCTTTCTTTATTAACATTACCTTTCTAGTCCCTTTTTGCTCCAATGTGATTTAGCCCATATATTCACGATCGAAAATGTAGGGCATTTAAACCAGAAGAAACCCATTAATGCTAAGGACCAAGCCTTTGTGCCTGCTTGGAGGAGCTCTATCGAAGGTGAGATGAACCCTCTTGAAGTAAATTTTTAGAATGTTTCAAACCACATTTGTGATGTATTTTTTTAAAAAAATATTGCCAGTCTCTCATAGGATGAGAGAATGTTTCAAAAAACATTTGTGATGTATCTTTTTAAAAAAACTGTCATTCTCTCACAGGACGAGGGTTTGTTAGTCCTTCCCCATTTGGGTTCATCATCATTGCAATGTTGCCAACTTTCACCATGAGGGACTCCTTGGAAAGAGTAAGGAACTCCTCCTTGGTGAACGATGGTTTACTTTGCTCTATATGGGAGGCCTGTTATTGAGGCAAAGGTTGCTACCACTAAGAATCAATCGCATATTGGGTGGAGATGGGTGACTTCAAAACAAAGAAGGGGCAAAAAGATGGTAAAGGTTGAGAGAGGTCAAAGCATGATCAAAGGTCAGAGATGGTAAAGGCTAATACTTGATATCCTTAGTAACTACTCATTCTAATACATCCTTATAGACTACACCTTATACATAAATACACTAAAGGATATTGGTGTTTTTGTTAAGAAGCCAATTGTGATCAAATCATGAGCGCAATGAAAAATTAAATTTTATGATTTTCGATCTAATCTCAATAATTGAATAACTTGAAAAGTACTCGAATGAAATTGTATCTGATTTGAAATTCCTGATGAAATTCTTTTGAAATTTTTTCGATGTATCAATTGTAAACTATTCAATCGTCTAGCTTCTAACCATATCTATAAAACTATTTAAGAGGAATTAGTAGGAGTAATAGCTCCATTATACTCATTCCAATAAATAGAAAAAGTATTATGGTTTTTAATTTCTACTAAAATCAAATATTTCAATTATAATTAAAAGTCAAAGTCTAATTACAATTAATTTAATTTTAATAAAATAAAATATCTCATCTTTGATCCCTATATTTTTTCAAACTTTATAATTATGTCTAACTTAATTGAAATTGATTTTAAATTGTTCTTTATGTGTGACCTATTAAGTTGTTAATATATTGACAATGATTATAAATTCTAATTGTAATTCATAATTAGAATTAGATAAATTAAAACTCCTTTTAATTTATCTTTAAGTCTCCAATTAAATAATTTATAATTATAAAATAAGATTGACTTCTAGCAATATATCATGACCATCTAAATATCAAGATTCAAGTGGTTTGACTTAACTTGTCAATGCATAGTTATGATGTATAATTTAATCCTTTCGTCATTTAATGTTTCAAGTGGATAGAGTATAGATATAATGTATAATCTTTTAAATCCAATCATATTCATTTTTATTAAATAGTTGATTTATAATTGATATTTGAAAATATCTTTTCAAATTTCAATTCACTTTGGCTATAGAATTCCTTACACCATTACTAATCAATAACAATAGAAAAATCTCTCTAATTACTTTAGGAAGACAAATTCTTCATAAAGTTACTCAGTTATCTCTATATGGTTCATAATATATCCAAGTAGTACCAACTGAATTATCCTAAATAGGATATGTAATAAGTAGCATCAAAACATAATAATTCCCTTATGAGATATTTTAGTAATCTCAAGTCTAATAATCAATTATACAATCATCATAACGAGGAAATTCACAAATAAATAAGTAATATTCCATTTAGGATCCTCATAACTAGGTCAGTTTAATGAACTTATTCTCTAATAATTACCCACACATTAGTTTAAGTATCTTTGTATTTGAATTTATGAGATTAATTACTTTCTTCATAAGAAAAAAAAACATAATATATGCTAGCTTTTACCGTTTCATCAATATCCCGTCTTGGTGAAACTACAACTAGGAACAATTTGGGAATAATACATAAATACAATTGAATCTCATAATTATGATATCATCATAATTTGAATTATAAAGTAATTATTTTTAGGATTGTATCTTTAGTAGTAAAACATAAAATATAATTAATAAAATACATAAAAATAAAGACTGCCTTTATTAATTAAATAATAATTTCATACATAAAATTGCAACCAACCGATTGGCTATAAAGGCATAAACTAACAATCTCCTACTTGCACTAAATTCAATTGCCTATATATCTAATACCATATCTTTCTATATGCCGATCATGTCTCTTTTAAGATAATGTCTCAGTGAGAGGATCTGCAAGGTTCTTTTCAATGAGAACTCGCTCTAATGTTATGTATTTTCACTCACTATCTCTTTGATCAAGTGAAACTTCCTGAGTACATGTTTAGACCACTAATGAGACCTTGATTCCTTTGCATTTACAATGGCGTCATTGTTGTCACAGTACAATACTATAACCTTAATAATGCCAGAAACTACTCCAAATTTAGTAATGAACTTCTTAATCTAAATCGCTTCCTTTAACGCCTTTGACATTGAAATGTACTTTGCCTTGTTCATAGTTACTGCAATGGTTGGTTGTTTGAAACTCTTCTAACTTACCGCACTAGAGTGAAGATGTATCCTGACTTTGGCTTACTATTTTTGGATCTAATTAAAAACTAGCATTTGAATACCCTTGCCCTTAGTTCAACTAATCCATAGAACAAGAAAACATAGATAACCCTTCTTAAGTATTGATCCAATTACTAAAGCATATGGAACACAATCCATTTTATCTCTCTCTTTTTGTGTCATAAGACATACTTTATGAAAGAGAAATGTCCTGCGATATGGAAAGAATCCCCTCTTAAAACTCTCTATGCTAAACCTTTTTAGCACTTTGTCTATGTATATAGATTGAGATAACCTAACCAACTAACCTATTTGATTTATTTCTATAGGTCTTTTTCCCTAGAATATAGGTTGATTCTCCTATATCCTTTATGGAAAAATTATGGGATAACCAAATCATTAGAGACTGGAGCATTGGTATGATGTTTCCAGTCAGCAATACGTCATCCATATATATCATTAAGAAAATGAGTGCACTCCTGCTAACCTTCTTATGGACACATAGCTTATCCACATTTTTTATAAAATCAAACTTTTTGATTGTCTTATCAAAATGGATGTTCTAATCACGTGATTAGGAAATCTCTTGGAATCAAAATCCTCAAGTTTTGTCATATATATATCCATCTATCATAATAATCATGATATATGGCTACAGCCAATAAGATCCTTATGAATTTAAGCATACTTAATAGTAAAAAGGTTTCATCAAAATCAAATTTTTTCTTTGTTTGTAACCTTTAGCAATTAACCTTGCTTTGTACTTATGTACATTGCCATCCATGTCAATTTTTCTCTTAAAAACCTACTTTTATCCCATAAATACAACACCATCATGTGTATCCACCAAAGTTCATACAATGTCATTTTAAAGAACCAATGTCAGATATTGCCTTTTTAAAAGTAGTAGGCTTATTATGTATGAGCAATACATTATCCTTTTGCTTCTCAATTTGTAGATCCAATCTAGTGGGGGAAAGGTGTATACTACTAGTGCATTTGCGAACTATGTGTCTCTTGAACCCTCAGTTATACATCATATTATCAACTTAAGGTTCTTGTTCTATTTAGACGTGAATTTTAAACTTCTCTAAGTTCTACCTCACTCCCACAAATTTCCTTGAGAAAAATTATCTTTCTAAGAATCTAGTATATTTTAAGACAAACACCTTTTGCTCAAGAGGATGGAAAATTGATATTTGATACTGTCTTTTAGATACCCGATAAATTTGCATTTATTTGATTTAGCTTGAAGCTTATCAGATATTGCTTGCTTCACATAAGCATCACATCCTTAAATTTTAAAGTGTGACAACCTTGGTCTACTACCAGTTCATATCTTATATGGTGTCTTATCAATTAATTTAGATGAAACTCTAATTAGAAGGTAAGCAATGGTTTCAATGGAATATCCAAAAGGAGACAAGAATGACAGCATAACTCATCATGGAACGTATCATACATAATAGAGTACAATTTCTCCTCTCGGATACTTGATTATGTTGTGGAGTTAAAGGAGGAGTCCATTGTGAGAGAATCCTATTCTCTTTTAAGTACGTAAGTGTAACATCCCGTTACTGTCATTAAGGGTATTGTGGTAATATTGGGACAGACTGATAGGATTTCACTGCATACATTGACTGAGCATGTCACTGGCCTCTAATTATAGAGG
>JANIHY010000209.1:15698519-15713319 GCA_027479065.1 Erythroxylum brevipes
TCAAATTAAGCCATAAACACATAATTAGCGAAATTCATGCTTAATGACATCATAAAAACAATTCGGGGTCTAACAATGATTGAGACCTTATGAAATTTCCAAAAGGTTATAAGAGAATTGGTTATAAGTCGGTCCTTAAGATCAAACATGAATCTCTTGACAAACTAAACGTTACAAGGTCAGGCTAGTTGTTAAAGGATTTACTCAAAAGGATGGCATTGATTATAAAGACACTTTTCACCAATCTTTAAAAAGGATTCACTTAAAATTGCTATGATTATGGCAACTCACTATAATATGGAGTTACATCAAATAAATGTGAAAATGTCATTTTGAATGGGGATTAGAGGAAGAAGTCTATGAACCAACTAATGGGGTTCATAAAGGTTGGAAGAGAACATATAGTATGTAAACTGAAGAAGTCAATATATGAATTTAAACAAGCTTCCCGATAATGGTATCTTAAGTGTAATATATTATTGTTTTCTTTGGATTTAAAGAAAATACTTTTGATCAATATATATCTGGAAGTTAGTGTGAGTAAGTTTATTTTTTTAGTTTTGTATATTGATGATATCTTACTAGCAGCTAATGATCTTAATCTTTTAAGTGAGACTAAGAAAATTTTTTCTAGTCATTTTGAAATGAAAGATATGGGTTAGGTAGTATTTGTGATAGGAATAGAAATATTATGTGATGGATCACAAGGATTATTAGGTTTGTCTAAGAAAGCATATTTTAATAAAGTGTTAAAGAGATTTAGGTTGGAAAAGTGTTCAGAAACGCTAGTCCTAATTTAGAAAGAGGACAAGTTTAACCTGATATAATGTCCAAAAAGTGACTTAGAATGAAAGCAAACTAAATTAATTCCGTATGCATCTATAATAGGGAATTTAACACATGCTCAAATATGTACAAGACTAGACATAAGTTTTGCAAGAGGGATGTTAGGGAGATACTAGAGTAATCATCGTATGAATTACTAGAGAGCTGCAAATAAAGTTATGAGATATTTGTAAGGAACTAATGAACACATACTTACTTTTAGGAGGTATGATCACCTTGAGGTGGTTAGATACTCAAATTCATACTTTGTTGGCTGTGTAGATACAAGAAAATATACTTTTGGTTGTGTAGATACTTTGTTGGGTTTGTGGCATGCTTTTAGTTAATGATTTAGGCTAAATGCTTACGAAACTTTATTAGTACAGCTAGGCTGCTAAAAATTTACTGTGATAATTTTGCAATGGTTTTCTTCTCTAAGGTCAACTTGTATTCCAAAGGTATTGTTGTTAAGAGAGAGGTTCTAAAACGTAAGGTTTCAATATAAAATATTAGCACCAGTCATATGTTAGTTGACCCTTTGACGAAGCCGTTACCACCTAAAATATTTTATGGTTATATAAAGAATATGGGCACTATGTGTGTTGATGATTATTAAACAATATTGTTGTATTAGCTCTTATTATATATTTGCCACTCTTTACACATTAATGAATATATTGTTTCTGAAGTTTCTATTTTCTTCTTTATATATTTGATTGCAATGTATGATATTGAAAACAAAATTGAAGGATAAATCCCATTATGTACTTTTCATTTATAATCATGATTAAGTAGAAGGGCTAGTATAGTGGTACATTGAAGGGAGTCTCTTGAATTAATAATATATGACCACCATGACCCTTGTTAGTCTTAAACAAAGAGATAGATTGAGAAAAGGAAATTATTGAGAATTGATTTATGCATCAGTAAGTCATGGACAAAGGTTAGGATCCATAAACTCTATCTTTGTATTAAAATAAAATATATGATCATGATTGAATATTTGTGAATTTCATATATCCTATTATGTTTATAAAAATTATGCCTACATTATGAACCCTGCAAAATTTAAACAACTCAGAGTTCCAAGTTCGATAACTGCTGTTTAATTGCAACCACTTCTGAAGGACAATATCCATCAACGTAAACGTCAACGAAAGTGATCAGTGCTCTCAAGGACATAGCTGCTGTTTAATTGCAACTACTTCTGAAGGACAATAGCCATCAAAGTTGTCGGTGCTCTCAAGATATTTGTGTTCAAGGAACCGGCAAATAAAGATCAATAAGTACGCCAAATTTAAAAGATAGTTTTCGTTGATCATCATTGAGCCAACCCACGTCAACTCGAGTTGTCTATGTCCATTGTAGGTTTGAAAATTACAGACACATGGGCACACCATTGACACCACCTAACCCCTTTTTTATTTCCAGAGGATTGAGTAAATTTACTTCCAAATCTACTGACGATCCCAATCTCGTAAATATATGTGTGTAGGAATTTTCCTATAAATATTAGGAGGGCTTACGGTAAGTTGGACAAGTTCTATTTTTGACCCTACCTCAAAGTTGACAAGTTATATTTTTGACGGTACCTCGAAGCTGTACTTTAACGTTGCGTTTGGTTGCTATCTCCAATAGTTGGAGGCGGAACGAAACAGGACGGAACAGAACAAACATTGAAGATAGTGAAGTGTTTAGTTGTGATTGACAAAACAGAAATTTCTGTCTTCGTCTCGATGACAGAATGTGTTTGATTGCAGGGGACAGGACGAAAAAATCGTGCAAATGACAAATATGCCCCTGATTAATATGATTAGAAATATATAATTCATTAATACTTTTATTATGAATGGATTGTAATAATAAATTTTAATAATAATATATACAAATTTCACACACGGTTAAGATTTTTTTACTTTCCTTTCGATGTAACAAAAAATCATGTATAATTGCTTCCGACTAGACTTTCTTCTATATTTGATCTTGGATTGCTAAAGGTCCAGTGGGGAACTTGTACTGAGCTCAAACTCAAAATTCCAGGCTCGAGTGGCAAACGTTTGGGCTTGAAAATGATTCTGATGAGGAAGAATGTCTTTTCAACTTGATTGATTCGAACTTTGTACTAGACCTTGCTCTTAATTCATCTCAGCAATATACATAACCATCCCTCATGTGTCACCGTATCATTTCTAGGATTCACAAGGAATAGGTCGTCCATCTGCCAGGATTTGATCTTCATTTCTCTGAAATGAACAAAAGTATAGGGGGGTTTTCTAATCCACACTAGCCCATAGTGGCATATAATCCAGGGTTTAAATTTCAGGTTCGAACATATGAATAGAAATGGACTTATTTAAAAAAAAAAAGGACTTCGAGATCAATTCTTATGGGCCTAAAAAGGTAAGAACTTAAGATAGTTGTGTTCCTTCCAAAGCTTTTTTCACGGCAAGAAATATCAAACATTGACTTACCTGAAATATTTGGTAAATCAAAAGAGCTAAAAACCTTTTAATTTTGGGTATGAAAGTTTATACATCGGAAGGCTATTTAAAGGCAAGTGCTGCCGAGGAAAACGAGCCTTATATTTTTCTTTGATGATTTCAGTTTCTTACAAGTCCAGGCAGATACGTGCTTCATGCTTGAAACAAGCCTCGAATGTTTTATTTTGACTTACTTGGCCACAAAAGTGTTAGTAACAATTAGGATTTGGATAGAGTTGAGTCGAAATTAAAATAAAACTGAAAATATTGAAAATAAAATAGACACACAGATTTTACGTAAAAAATTTCCTAAATTAGGGTAAAAAAATACGGATAAGAATAGAAGAATTTTACTATTGAAAAAATAGAGAATTACAAGCTAGACTCATAAAATATGCAAAATATTTTGTCTCACTTTTTTTCTTCTCTCTTTTCTCCCTCACTCTCTTTCTTTTTTCTGCTAATGGGATGATTTGCTCTCTTCATCTCCTGTCTATAAAATGTATGGAATGGCTGGCCAAATCATTGACTTTTTATTTATTTATTTCAACTTTGGTAGGTATCGAAAATGATGCCTATCATTTTTTTACAATTCTTCCACCTGAAGATTTGATTGAGAGTCAATCAGATCTTCACGCTATTCTTTCTACCTTGCCACTTCATGTTGTGATTGACACCATATAAACTTGTCATCATTGGTTGCTTTTGTCATAAAATCTATTAGGTTATTTATTGTATAAATTTTCTGCATGTTCATCGTTCCTTATTCCACTTTCTCACGAACAAAGTGATATTGAACTCAAATATGTTTTGTCTTTGAATGAAATGTTGGATTTTTTGCAAGTTGCAAAGCACTTTGGTTATCACAAAATAAAGTAATGTTCTCTTTTTTGCATTCGAGTTCTTCCAACATCAACTTCAACCATACTATTTCTTTGCTAGCTTATGTAACTGCTACATATACTGCTTTTTGTTTTTGACGTAACCACAACTGATTGTAGTTTTGAAACTCAGCTCGCAACTCCTCTAGCTAGTGTAAACACATATCCTATAGTAGATTTATTTTTATTAAGATCACATGCATAATCAACATCAAAATATCCTCTGACAGTAAAATCTGATATCTATAACATAATGCAACTTATGAGGTTCCCTTAATATATTTGAGAATCCTCTTAACAATATTTCAATGCTCTCAACCAGGATTCACCATGTATCGACTTACTATTCTCACTGCATGTGCAATGTTGATCTTGTACAAATCATGGCGAACTTTAAGCTTCTCACAGCTAATGCATACGGTAGTCGAGACATCTCCATCCTCTCTTCTTCACTGCTAGGACTCATGCTTGAGGATAACTTGAAATTAACAAGAAGAGGGGTGTAAATTGACTTACAATCTTGCATATTAAAATGTCGCAAGATCTTTTTTAAATAATTCTTTTGAGAAAGTCAAATCTTCTTATTATTTCTATCTCAGTAAACTTGTATCCCTAGAATATTATTTGAACTTGTATCCCTAGAATATTATTTGTTGGTGTCATGTCCTTCATTTCAAATTCCCTAGCCTACTGTGCCTTCAATTCTTTGATACAATCATTGTTGAAGCTTACAACCAACATGTCATCCATGTAAAATAGCAAAACTATAAAATCATCTTTCTCAAACCTCTTGAAATATATACAAGGGTCTGCATTCTGTTTGTTGAATCCAAGGCTCATGATGAAGGAATCAAATCTCTTATACCAATACCTCGGCGCCTGCTTTAAACCATAAAGAGATTTGTTCAACCTACAAACTAAGTTATCTTTCCCTTTTTCTTCAAAACCTTCTAATTGGAGCATATAAATTTCTTCTTCAATATCTCCATGAAGAAATGCAATTTTCATATCTAACTGCTTAAGATGCAAGTCAAATATAACACACATTGCTAGAATTACTTGAACTATAGTCAGTCGGACCACAGGAGAAAATATTTCGTTAAAATCAGTACCTTCTTTCTGAGCATATCCTTTTACCACCAATCAAGCACGATATTGCTCCACTTGATCATCACCACTTCATTTGATCTTGTAAATCCATTTATTTGCAATAGACTTTCTTCCTTGTGGTAGTGATAGTATGAAGTGCTTCAATTTCTTCTTGCATTGCTATCATTCATTAAGATGCATCTAAACTATTCATAGCTTCTTGAAGAGTTGATGGCCCTCCGTCCTCAGTTAAAAGATAGTATGCAATATTACTCTCTATAATATAATTTGAGTGCCAACTCGACGCTCTTCTTGTGGGAGTTGATCTTCGAGTATCTGAAACATCAAATTCAACTAGTTCTTGCTCCTCGTGCTCTGGTGCAGCTTCAGAAGAATCATTTTGTTCAACTTCCCTATCAAATTATACTGTTATAGTTTCTGGCTTCTCTTGTACAGTGCCAACATTTTCTGTTTGCTCTTTATCCTTATATTCCATGAAGATAACATTCCTACTGTTAAAAATCTTATGGGCAGTAGAATCGCACAGATGATACCCTTTTACACCTTCAACATACCCTAAGAAAATGCAACTTCTAGATTATGGATCCAATTTTGTAGTTTCTTGGGCATTAAACATCACATAGGCAGGACTTCCAAATATATGGACGTTGGAATGATCCACTAGTTTACCAGTCCATATCTCCATCAACGTCTTCAACTCAATTACAGTTGATGGAGCTCGATTCACTACATAACAAGCAGTATTGATTGTTTCTGCCCAAAATTTCTTATCTAAGCTTGTAGTTTTCAACATCGCTCTTGTTCTTTCCAACAGAGTTCTACTCATTCACTTTACTACTCCATTTTTTAAGGAATATATGCCATCGTGAATTGCCTTTTTGCTTGCAAAATTTATCAAATTCTTTACCAGTATATTCTCCTCTATCATCTGATTCCAAACACTTAATCTTCTTACCAGATTCAAGTTTCTGCACTCTGTGAAATTTGAAGACTGGAAATACATCTGCTTTTCTCTTGGTAAGAAATACCTAACATCTTATCGAATAATCATCTATGAATGATACAAAGAAATTTGCTCTTCCTAAGGACATAACTGGTGCTTGCCATACATCAGAGTGAATCAATTCTAGAATTTCTTTGCTTTTGAACTTTGATGCGTTGAATTTCAATTGATACTGCTTACTCACAATACAATGCTCACAGAAAGGTAGTGATACCTGAAAGCAGATTCTTCTATGCGAGTATCTTTATTCTTTGTTTTGACATATGTCTAAGCTTTTTACTTCACGTCATTACAGATTTGTCATCTGGACCAGTCACCGCAACAGATGCCTCTCCTTCTTGCAAAGTTACTTCCTTCAGCGTGTACAGATTTGCAACAATCTTCTCTACTTTCATAAATACCAGTGCTCCTTAAATCATTTTCATAATCTCTTTTTGAATCTCAATTCTGAAATCGAGATCATCCATTTGTCCTATAGACGACAAATTCTTCTTTAAGCCCTCTACATATCGCAGTTTTTCAATAGTTTAAATTGTACTATCATACAACTTTAACTTGATGGTGCCAATACAACGATCTTATGAGCTTCATCATTACAGTTGTACGCAGATCTTCTAGAGACAAATTCATACAGATAGAATCATTCTCTTCGAGAGGTCATATGAAAAGTAGCTGTTAAATTAAACAGCCAGACATCAACAAATCTTTTCTTTCCTCCAATAGTCATTGCTTCTTCACAATCCATAGTGCTTCCATCATTTAAAGTGCTTGAAACATTTCCTTGAGGAACAAAATCTCTCTTGTTTGGATTCCAACAATCCTTTTTCAAGTGCCCTTTCTTGCCATAATTGTAGCACTTGAAATTCTACTTACTCCTGGATTTTGATATACCATGACTATGACTCCCACTTAGGCCACGTTCTATTAATCTTTCTCTCGTCACCAAGAAAGCCTCTGCTTGTTGCAAATTTACCAGCCTGTTTTCCTTAATTTTGCATCGACTCTCTTCTTTCATAATAGTAGTTATAATATTGTCAAAGACTAAAGTATCCATGTTGTTTATTAAATTGATGATGAGTTGATCATACAAATCTGGTAAACTTTGGAGTAGAAGTTCCTCATGTTCACTTATCTCTATTGTATGCCCCAATGATATGAGTTGGGAAAATAAAGTATTTAAAGTATTTAAGTGCTCTGTCATCAAAGTGGATTCCACCATATGTAAAGTGTATAGTTTCCTCTTTAGAAAAATTTTATTGTGGAGTGATTTGGCCTCGTATAATTTTGTGAGGTGATCTCATATTTCTTGCACAGTCTTCTTTTCCTTTATACTGGATAATACTCTATCAGCTAAAGCTAGGTGAAGATTAGCTACAAGATTCTCATCCATCTCGTTCCAATTTTCATTTGTGACTTCAGTTAATTGTTCACTAATGGCCACTAAACAATTATCTTTCCTCAAGATTGCCTTTATCTTCAGCTTCCACAGTGAGAAATTGCTCCCGTTGAATTTTTCAATGACACCCAATTGCTTCGATTTGAATTATCTGGAAGATACCTTATATATACTTTACCTCCATTACTTCTATCACAACCGTTTTATGGATATTGTCTTTGACATGGTGAATAATATTCTAACTTATCTTTTGATGTGGAGGATCCACACTTAGTGACAACCACAGAGCATACAATAAGCATATATACGCACCCAAAATTGGCTTTGATACCACTTGTTAGGAACAATTAGGACTTAGATAGAGCTAGGTCATAGCTAAAATGAAATTGAAAATATTGAAGAAAAAATGGGCACAAAGATTTTATGTGAAAAACTCCTAAATTAGGGTAAAAACTACGAGCAAGAATAGAAGAATTTTACTATTAAAAAAATAAAAAATTACAAACTAGACTTACAAAATATACAAAATATTTGTCTCACTCTTTTTATCTTCTCTCTTTTCTCCCCCACTCACTTTTCTTTTCTCTGTTAATAGGATGTTTTGCTCTCTTCATCTCTTGATGTGTGAGATGGCTGGCCATTTGCCCAACTATCCTTGACTTTTTTTTATTTACATTTTTGACAAAAAGTACATAACCAAAGCCTTATTTCATGTTGAAAGCGTTAGTCGCATAATTGCCTTACTTGAATTATCCACCGACTGAATTTAAGTGGCAAAGAGAAAACCAATTCGTCCAATTTATGTCACATCCAAGAAATCTCTCCTCATTTCTAATTGATGAAATTTTGATGCAATTATTCTTTTTTAAAATATTACATATCAAATATTCATTATTTTCTTTTAAGTTTAAGAAGTGTTTGGAAACAATAGTAAATTTAAATATTATATTTACTAGATTATTTATAATACCAATTTTGTTTACAATAATATTAGTATAAAATATGATATCTAAATGAAAGAACATTTAATCTTAATATGTTCAATCCTTTTATGAAATATTTGATATGTAATTAAATGTATAATATTTTAACTATCGTAAGGAAAAATAATGACTAAAATTTTAAACTGCATTCGTTAAGTCTCTCAATCAAATAACTTAGCTTTTGCAATAATTATATATTCAACCTCTATAATAAATAATATAATTGTAATCTATAAATATATTTTTCAACTAATTGTATAATCATTAATAAAGAACATGTTTTATCCAAATCACCTACATAATCTAAAATAATATAACTGAGTAATCCTTCTTATTTTAAACATGCATTTGTGGTATCTAAATCCACTCTATGGTCTGTTAGTATTCCTTTTCAATGTTTGACATTTATGTATTAATAACAATAATCAGTTAAAATATAAGGATGATTAAATTTCATAATATATGTAATGTTAGTAACTGCATTCAAATAGGACAAATGAGACATGTAATCAACATGACAATCTCTTTGTGCTGAGTCAGTAATTAAAAGTATACACTAATCTATAATATGAGCACTAACAGGTTTGAAATTAGTCATGTTAAATCTCTCTAAAACCTTCTTAAAATAACTCTGTTGTATAAGACATAATATCAATTTCCCTTTATCTTGAAAGAATTTTATACCAAGAATTTTCTTTGCAATTCCCACATCTTTCATTCCAAACTCAATATTCGATAAGAATCTTAATATTTTAACTTCAAATATATATGTTAAATCAATTGAGGATCTTACTAGACCCCGTTTCTGGAGCCCAGCATTATGAGTCATTAATTGAAACAGTACTTGCCCTCAACTATACTAAACTTGTTTCGGGACATTTGTCATAACTTTCGCTATGGATATCAGATTAAGGTGTTCTTTAGATGATTTGAAAAAGGACTTCAAGATCTACAACTTTTATGAAGACCTTAAAGACAAATTCTATTATCTGCAGGGTCAGAAGTGGACCAGACAATATGGTCAGATGAAACCAGACGAAGGGTCAAATGAATTGAAAAAATGGTCATAACTTTCCCTAGAGATATCGGATTGAGTTTTTCTTTGATGGTTTGAAAGAGAACTTCAAGATCTACAACTTTCATGAAGACCTCAAAGGCAGATTCTGTCATCTAGAGGGTCAAATTTGGATTAGAAGATTTTATAATCAACATAAGATAAAGCAGAACATCAACTTAAGAAGAAGTAGATGGTCAACGTAAGACGAGGCAGAAGGTCAACCTAAGACAAAGCAAAGTCAAGTTAAGACGAAGTAAAAAGTCAACTTAAGACAAAGCAAAAGGTCAACTTAAGATAAAGTAGAAGGTCAACCTAAGACGAAGCAGAGTCAACTTAAGACGAAGCAGAAGGTCAATCTAAGACAAAGCAGATGGTCAACTTAAGACGAAGCAAAAAGTCAACCTAAGATGAAACAGAGTCAACTTAAGATGAATTAGAAGGTCAACCTAAGATAAAGCAGATGGTCAACTTAATACGAAGCAGAAGGTCAACCTAAGACAAAGCAGAGTTAACTTAAGACGAAGTAGAGTATACTCCTGAGCATCTCCACTCATAAAGATCATAACTTTCTAGTTCGATGTCCAAAAATTTCATGCCATATATCGATGGAAAGCTAGAAAGATAAGCTACAACTTTCTAGAAGACAACTTTAACTAATTTCACCTCAATTAGTCCAAAATTTCTCCTAAATTCTGCATACAATTTCTACACCTAGGAAATACTTGGATTTTAAAATGTACAACTACAAAAGAAACATACACATACACCTGTGGAACTTTTCAGTTATAAACCCATTTGCCAAATCAAAAGAAATTCATACATAACTTTAATTACATAATTAACATTATAATTAAAAGCTTTACATATAATTCAACATACATAGGATGCTCAATGTTTAACATACTTATAAAGTTATTCAAAAGTGATCGAACTAACTTAGTTACATAAGTTTCTAATATCTTAGAGTTTCCGATGCCTTACAAGGATTTCTAACCTTCTTGTTAAGCACCTAACGAGGGAATAGTGGGTTGAGCTACAAAGCTCAGTGGCTAATATATTTATAGCCATTGGCAATTGACCATATATATTCAAGCATGTGTACATGTATATCTAGCAATTAGAGTATTCACTATTTATTCTAACAATTTAAGCATTTGATCAATTTAACTTAAACTTATAACACACAGCATAAACTTTAGCCATTAAACATAACACTCAACTATGCATCATACTTGAAAATTTAAAGATGCAATGCGCAAACAGATGGCTTGAGAGTTCCGAGGAATGAAATGGTGAAATCAAAGTTTACACCGTGAACAAAACGAGTCCTAATTCTCAAGATCTCGTGGCCTCAAGCGAGCAGCTGGGAGAAGGCTATGGATTAACATGCATGTGAATAACAAAACGAGTTCCTCTCTTGCCCAATCACATCCAATTTATGCTCAATTCAATCATATGCTCATACTATCATGCCTTTTCTTGTTTTTATCTAACTCAAAATCTTATAACCTTTTTCAAGGAATAACATAATCACAATGCATTATGCATTTCCAAACATTCACAATTATTTCAATTTCTCACAAATCAATTTCAAACAAATTAACATACACATACATAGGCAAGAATTTTTCCAATTTCACAATAACTATAAATACATTACCCACCTAATTAGCTCGCGAAAATCCAAGTCAAGCTTGCCTTTCCCTTTGCTCTTAGGTAGGATTTCCATGGTTTCTTAAAACAGCCAAGGTTTCACTCAAAACAACATTCCAATAAAATTCATAATTCAAACAAATTAAAATTTTCAAAAAACACAAATTAAACTCAAATCTAACCTACCCATAGTCCATCTAAGTTAGAAAACATAAGATCTAGTTTACAAACCCTAAAATCAATTGGGTTCTTCTAATCTATTTTTTTTCAACACAAACCTTTCATTCTCTATACAAAACCCTTTTCTCTTCAACTCCTTCATCCTCAACACAACCCATTCCTTTAATAAAGCAAGAAGAAAAGATGGTTAACCTACTTTAATAAACTTGATTTCTCTTTTTTTCTTCTTTCACCGAAACCTCTCTTCTTCTCTCTTATTTTCGTTTTTCACTCTCCTCCCCCTTCAATTCATGTTTTTCTCTTCTTAACAAGCAAGACAACATATTCCTGTTCCATTTCTAGCCTTAATGAGTCCAAAAAGTCCATCTTACCCTTCCTTATAAGCTTATGTTCTTTTATGTTTAAGTAATCTCCCAAAAATGTCCTTGAATATCCTTATTATATTAACACTTTAATTCCACTTACCCATTTAATAAATCCTACTAACTTTGACATAATTATAAATGCAAAAACTTAATTTATCTAAATCTCAAAATTATTTCAAATCATGCTTGACTTAAAGAAAAAATTTTCATGGTCCAGCAGTTCCAGTCAAGGTTTTAATGATAACAAAATATAAGTACTACTAACAATTTTTTTTTCAGTGTTGTTGATGAGAAGGAATATGAGAATGCAATCTTATCGTATCAAAGGATTATTTTAGAAAAGTTTGCAATATTCAAGATCAAGATTAAGTCAAGAAAAAGATCAAGACACATCAAGATTTTTTCATGTATTGTAAGCTCATCTTGATGTCTTTGATAATCTAATAGGCTCACCATGCATAAAAATTTTATTTCATTTCATAGCATGAGTCTTCATATTCACTAAAAGGTATTGAAGCTTTTGTTAATATAAAAGCATTTTGATCTTTCAAATAATCTTTAGGAATCATTTTGAAAAATGTGTTTAATCATATTTCGATTAAACAAATTGGTTTTGAACATTTGAAGTTATTAAAATATGTTTTTTGGGTGATTGGTCGACTTATATGGGTTAGTGGTTGACCAGTATAGGTTAAAGTTATTAAATTTTATGTACCTTGAGTTTTAAGCAACATTAGTTAATATATTGATCAACCAATGTGCCATATTGGTCAACCAATGTGTGTACTAGTCAATCAGTGTTCTAATGGCTAATGAATCTAGAGCTTTCATTGCTATACTGGTTGATTAGTAGTTCTTAACGCTAACAACTATTTGGATCCTAAAATATTATAAATAGGTATTTTCTAACTAATTTTTGGATCAAGAAGCTTTTAAGTGTCCTAGGAACACATTTCTAAGTAGTTTTTAATCATTTGAGTGTTTATTGTATCATTTTGAGTGTATGATCCTTTTGTGATTATCAAAGCATCTAAGTGAGAATTGTTTAGTCATAAGCTATTTTTCGGTTTGAGATCACTGTATTGGGTTATCAAAAGTTATTTGGGGTTCCTTTTCACCTTGAAGAACGATTAAAAAGGAGGTTCTTCTTTGGTGAAATAAGAAATTATACAAAGGGTATTCTTTGCCTTAAAAGAAGAACTATAATGAAAATCAAAGACGAGTCTTGAGAGTGGACATAAGCAAGGATTGTTTGTCGAACTATTATAACTTGGTTTGCATTTATCTTCTTTTACTCTATTTTATTATTTACCATTATAATTTAATTCGTTTACTTGTATTTATTTCTTGCATTTGTGATAATTTGAGACATTATTATCAATTTAGTAAACTTTAGCTAAAATCTTGAATTTACCCAATTCACCTCCTCTTTAGTGCCATTAGGGAATAACATGTGGTATTATAGCAGGTGTATAGAGCTAGAATTTTAAACAAAATCCTATAAGAAAGGTCTTAGTGGCATACTTAGGAGCACTGCCATCATTCTTTAACCAAGAGGGTCAAAATATTATTAAAGCCCCTTTCTTTGATAGACATGACTACCTTTATTGGAAAACAAGAACGAAAATTTTCTTTATGGCTGCAAATGTCAATTTATAGGACATTATTTCAAGTGATCCATACATTCCTACTAAAATTATAGATAAAAAAGTCCTGAATTGAAAGAAGAATGGGATCCCTAAAACAAAAGATTAATCTCCTTAAATAGTAAAGATGTCAAGATTTTGTTTTATGCATTATGAAGAAATAGATTCAATAGATTATGAAATTTGGCATACACTAGAAGTTACTCAAAAAGGAACAAATCAAGTTAAGGAAAGTAAAGTTAGTATGATAACTCATCGTTATGAATTGTTCCAAACGAAATATGATAGAAGCATTTTTACCATGTATACTAGATTTATCTATGTTGTCAACACTCTTAACGGTCCTGGTAAGACCTACACTAATGTTGAAGTGGTGAGAAAGTTGTTGTGGTTATTACCAAAAATATGGGAAGCTAAAGTGATAGTCATAGTAGAAGTTAAAGACTTAATAACTCTATGATTAAAAGGAGGGTTTAAGAGACATAAAAAGAAATGACGCTTATAAAGAAAAAGAATTTAGCATTCAAAGTGTGAAAGAAAAAATAAAGTAACAGGAAGAAATATCATTTAATGTTATTTCCCTAATCACTAGAAAATTCAAGAAATTCTTAAAGAATAAAACATCAAGAAGAAAGGAATACAAAGGTGGTAAGATGGATTCAAAGTGCAAATCAAATAATATTATTGGCTTTGAACGTAGGATACCCAGACATATGAAGTCCGAATGTCCTCTCCTTAAACAAAGTGACAAAAATGAAATAAATGACAAGAAGAAGAAGAGGGACAAAGGTGAAAAAAGGCAATTAAAGCTTCCACTTGAGATGATACATGTGACTCTAAAAATGAACATTCAGAGGGAGATATAGCTCACATGTGTTTCATAGAAAAAGATGATGACGAGGTGCTCTCTAACTCTAATTGTAACATCCCGTCACTGATGGGATGGGTACAGTTCATCTCATATGTATTTTGCATACGCATTTATAGCCTCTACTTCATTGGTAAATGTTCAGCATTGCACAAGTATATGTATGTACATGCATGTATGATAGATTTCCGACTTGATTGTGAAATTGGAGATTTGTGATTAAGGTTAATTGTGCTTTGATTAGTGAATTGGAGTGCCAAATTGAATTTAGGAATTGAGAATTGAAAATTTGAGTATGTGATTAGAGGTTTTCTAATTTTGAGGATTTATAGGAATTTTTCTGGAATTTTCGG
>JANIHY010000209.1:15731991-15746833 GCA_027479065.1 Erythroxylum brevipes
ATGACTTGGATGTCCTAGCTTGTGATGCCAGTTGATGAAATCGTCATCTGTGTTGGTGAGTTGTGCAACATGAACCTAAGGTTGAGGCTTAGTCTCACTGCTCATGGGATACATTCCTTGTTTTGGTGTCCCTTTCATCAATAGCAGTCCCGTTACTTTGTCCTTCACAGTGCAACCAAGATTAGTGAACTGAATATCAACACAATTATCTTGAACAAGTTTGTTCACGCTCATTAGATTTTTAGTAGCAGTAGGGACGAATAGTACATCCTTAAGAAGAAGTTTTGATTGGTAATGAGGACAAGAGACAGAAGTAGATCCTATACCCATGATACGATTCTTTTCTCCAGTAGTTGTAAGAAGATGAGACTTACCCACTGCAGTAACATGGTCAAGTTGTTCAGAGTGAGGAGTCACATGGTAGTTGGCTCTACTGTCCATATACCAAGTGAGATCGGATACTGAGTAGGGAGATGCATAAAAGGCTTGTGGGGAGTATCCAGATGGTGGTTGAAAACCAGACGGTGGTTGAAAGCCAGATTGTGATGTTGGTTGAAAAGAACGATCATACCTATGATAACAATTTGCTACTATGTGACCTGGAAGTTGGCAAAGATGGCATAATGGACGGTTACCATTTCTACTTCCCCAGCAACGTCCACGTGAACGACCACCACGCGAGCCACGAGAGTTACGCCAGCCACCTCTTCTAGATCCTGGTTCAAAGGAGTGACGTTCGACATCAGATCTGGTAGTTTCATGTTGTGCAATATGAGCAGTAGGCTGAATGGTCAGTGATGAAAGTTGATGGTTGGGTTGTTCCAGACGAGTTTCAAAGGCCAGCAAAGAGGCTTGTGCTTCAACCCAAGTGAGGTTAAGTTGGTCCAATAGTTTTACAACTATTGCGTTGTATTCAGTATCACGTCCATTCAATGTATGAAGAATGAGATCTTCAGTGTTGACAGGTGCACCAACAAGAGCAAGTTGGTCTGCAGTGTTCTTCATTTTGGTAAGATATTCTTCCATTTTCATACCATTTTTGCGAGTTTGATGAAGCTTCGTTTTGTAAATCATTATACGGGCTTTAGTTGAGGCGCACGAGAGTGCATGAGCTCCACTCCAAAGTTCTTGAGCTGTGCGACAATGGAGAAGCTGAGCACCAATGTCTTGAGTCGTGGTGTTTCTCAGCCATCCTACAAGTAAACGATCAGTAGAGTACTAATCTTCAAAGTCAGGATTTATTTTGATCCCTGCACCATCAGGGATGAGACGAGGCGGAATACTAGCAGTGCTATTAATGTGAGCTTCCAATTTATTGCCTTCAATTAGCAGTAGTACCACCGATTCCCAAACTAAATAATTACTACGATCCAGCTTGATCGCAATGGTTTGGCTATAGGAGCTAAATAAGGTGTAGTTTTTTGGAGTTGAAGAAGAAGAAGACCCAGCAATGTCGGAGGTTGCAGAAGAAAACGACATGGTGAAAAGGATGCTCTGATACCAAGATAGAAAAATATAAGAATGGAGAATGGTGAAAAACCGAGACTCTCTACATGCTCAGGTTTATGTATTATGTATATTAAAGTGTACGAGACAGTAGTACAAAAGAATTATAACGATGTAACAGAAAATTTTACACGTCTGACTGTACAGAAGAGAGAGAGAAGAATATTCGTACATAAGGAATGATGAACACTGTAAATCTGTTATGTCCTAATAATTATAAAACAACGACCATTGTGAGCATAGTAACAAAGATTCTTAGGGCCCCGCTAGTGGGCAGTGGGTGATAAATGATTAGCTTTGGTCTTTTTGTATGCTTTCTGTTGTTAGATTAAGGAGAACAGGGTTGGACCACCCTACCTGGAACAGGGTGCTCCAACCCCACCCTTGCAGTTGTAACCACATCAGCTTACTCCAACCTTTTTATTGTTAAGTTGGAAGCTTTATTCAAAGTGGTATAGGCACGTATGAAATTATAACTCATTTGTCTTCAATAATGTATATTTGTGTTTGCAGAGCATTAGGTAGGGAAGTTACACTCTCACGGCAAATTCTTATGACAGCTTGTAATTTAAACTTCAAAAGTGAACTTCAACCTCTTCATTGTCCCACTTGGAGCATATAATTTAAATTATTAAAGCCGGAGCATATAAATTATTACTATGTTTCTTATTTTGTTGATTCTCACCTTAAATTATTACTATGTTTCTTATTCTATAATTGCAAGGGATCGTTATTTTATTTAACTTATAACCAATCGCCATCATGTGGTTGTTGCCGTTCACTTTCAAATTACATTAACATAAAACACCTGAATTCCATGAATGATGCTTCCTTGTCCCCTGCACTCTACATATAGCTGGAAAGCTTCAATTTTAAAAATAATTCATACAAACATTTATTAATAACAAATTTTTAATGGTAAAATCAAAGAATGTAGACCTATTCCAATTCGTCTGGAATGTGGTGATGAAATTTTCTTCTTTACAATCTCTTAGGGAATATATACACTCCACGTGCCTCATTTTTGTCCTTACTAGTCAATGAACAAATATGCACGTGCCAAAATTATTATCCTCCGCCGGCGACTCACGTTCTCCGCCCATCTCGTGATGAAAATGACGATGAAGAAGAAGAAGTTGACGAAACACTTCCTCCACCCCCCGTGGCGTTAAGCAAATCAGATAAGTAATTTTCTAAATCCTCCGGGGCAAATCGGACAATTAAATCACTTCCCATCTCTCTCCTTATCTGCAGTCTATACTTCTCATAAAATTCCCGGTACACCGGAACAATCTTTCTGGCCACCGAAATCTTGATTTCGTCTCGAAGCTTCGAGTCTTTAACAACCCACGAACTCTGTTTTTTGTATGCCTCTTCAAAAGCGGTGTTGAATCTGATGAAACTGCCTTTAGCTTCGTTCACCGGAATCGCCACGGCCGCATTCTGCGGAAGCGCCGCCATAACTCGGCTCCATCCCATGCGTTCGTAGTTCGCTGCGTACTGCCTCACCTTCGCGATGTGTTTGGTCACCCACTCATCGCCGAGAAGAAATTTTAAGCTCGACGTGCACACCTTGTTAACGACATACTGGAGATTGTTGGCCAGAAACAGATATGAGAGAGCCACGTCGTTGTAAAGCTTGGCTTTGCCGTCGAGCTTACAGAGGAGAACGAGGATAAGCCAAGCGAATCTCGCGGAGAACGCCGACATGACGTAATCGTCGCTCTCGGGACTCCCGAAATAAGAATCTGGTAACGGAGATGGCACATTTAACGGCCAGTCGGCGACGATGTCCGTTAGCGGCCCGTTGTAGTCGGCTAGAAAAGCAGTGTAGTTCATTACGTAGCGAGTGAGTGGGTGGATTCCGCCGCCGGGAACAGATTTCGAGTTGTCTTTCGAAATTGCTGTCTCGAAGTCCGTGAGCATTATAAGGACGGCCTCTCCGAGTTTAACCATGGAATTGCCTACTTGTGTTCGGATGGCAGAGCTTGATTGGAAGCTGAAGATGGCCTCTATGTCAGGCCGGAGTTCGGAGATGGTCTCGTAGAGGTCGAGAGTTCTGAACATTTTCTCGGGGGCTTTTTTGCTCTTGGAGACATTTTCCGGGAATCCAAACAACGTTGAGGCGGCTTCTCTAGTGATGTTCATAAAGCAGGATTCTGTGACGGAGAGAGAAGCGGAGAAAACGTGGTCGCAAAGAATTCTCTCTCCGTAAAACAGCGTCTTGACGGCGATCTTCACGGCGTTAAGCCACTGCTTGATTTTGAACTCAAGAGCTTCCCACTCCATCTTTTGAATCTGCGCGAGAGTGAGTCTCTCGACACCAAGATGGTACAGAGCTTCATCCACTATAGACTTTCGAATTATCTTATATATCTTGACACACTCAATCCCATAACCCGACCCAATCATGCAATCAGCAATGGACTTCAAATCCGACATCGCCACCATGGAGGCTCTCTCCACTTCCGACACCTCGTCTCCCAGTTTGGTGGAGGAAGAATCATCCTCGGACTCCTCTTCAAAATCAGACACGCTTGACCTCGAAGAGCGGCTAGAAACGGACTCGGGGTCGAGATGCCGCCTGCTGGACTTGAGGATCCGGTAAAACTCCTTCTCCAGTCTCTTCATAGCAGTTTGCATGAGTCTCTGTCCTTGCACAAGCTTCTCCGAGGTGGGGTTCTCAGAGATGTAGTACTGCATAACAGACTGCAGTTGTTTAATAGAGTTCAGGTACTGTTTAGACTCGGGACGGTTCTGGGCGGAGAAAAGAGAGGATATATTACAATAACTAGATGATTCTGATGAGTCCCATTTAGAAATGAGAAATTGGGCAGTCTCCAATTTCTCGTCCATTAATGCATTGGAGAAGGTGTGACGGGACGGCGGGGAGGCCAGAGGAGAGGCTGCTGGGGATTGCTTAAAGAAAATGGGTCTCATTCCCTTCTTCCGCATATGTAAACAGAGTGTTAGGGGCAGGCAGTTGAAGATGGGTGTTATATTTATAGGTATGATGTATCCAACCAACCAAATAACCAAAAGCGTTACTTTACGAGGTTGCAGTAAGAGCACAACCAATAAGTTGAAGTTGAAGAGAAGTTTTTAGAGTTTTGGTGGGTGGAATTCTCAGTTGTAGAGATAAGTTGGCGAGAGAGGATTGAGGGGTATTAATAGAGTTGGGTAATGTCTGGGTATTTTATTTCCTTTTGACTCTTGAGAATTTGACTTTGCGGAGAAGGGTCTACGCGTTTGCTTTGCTACGTTCGGTTTTTGGGTGCTTTGGTTGGGTTGAAAGTTGAAACCAAGGGAAGTGGAGAAACCGAGAAAGTTCACTCTCAAGTTGTCGTCCAAATACTCCAAACCAAGGCTTAGGCTCCTCGTTTTGTTCATTGAACCGGAAGATGTCAAGCAAGTTCTCTTTTCCTCACGTCGTTTTTTTGGTTGAATAATCGATATTGTCGTTTTACTTAACGTATACTGCTCATGTTCCTCATTATGTGCGTAAGTTTTCTTTATTATTTTGAAACTGAATAAATTCGTATTTAATATATATATTAATAAATTATAATTCAGTATTTCAAATAAGTGGTGGATGAGACTTTTTTCCGTAAGGAGGTCGAGCCTTGGTTGGAGTGTAACCTCTCGCAGCAGGCTCTGGTGCAACAGGTTACGTGGGCCACAATTTTTGGGGTTGTTTGCTGGTTCTTCTGGAAATGGAGAAACAACAGCATTTTCGACCCGGCTTTTGACTGGCCTGATGAGAGGTACCGTGTTATCATGGATTATGTGGGATGGATTGACCGAGCCCGGCTGCTGGAGAAGGTTGTGTTTCAGTGTAGGCCTTACCTGTGGGTACCCGCGTCAGGTGGCAGAAGCCTGAGACAGGCTGGGTGAAAGTTAACATCGATAGTGCCACATCCCCCAATCATCCCGGGGTTTACTCTAGGGCCTGATCCGAGATTGCTTTGGAGAGTGGCGAGGCGGATTCTAGCAGCACCTTGGCCAGGGCTCACCGCAGAGTTATGGGGCGTCCTTTCGAAGCTCCACCTGGCCTGGGGCTTGGGATTTCGCCGTGTTATTCTCGAAGTCGACTCTCTTGAGGTTCTTACTCTGCTCTCTACTCCCATCAGGGTCCTGACTGAGATTTCTATTTTGGTGACAAGTATTCACCAGCTGTTGCAACGGAAGTGGACCGTTCAGATGTAGCACGTATTCTGGGAAGGAAACCAATGCGCAAATAGTCTCGCTAGTCTCGCTGGGGTACACAGTCCGGGTCTTTTTGTGCTGCACGAGCCCCCTCTTGGCCTTCAGGAGATCCTCCGTCGCGATGCGCAGGGCGCTATGTACCCAAGAGCGTTAATTTAGTTTTGTAACTCCCTTGTGTAATAAAAAAAAATCAAGTTATAAATGGTTGTCTTGCTATGTCGAGACCTTTTTCCTCTTGTTTCTAGATAACAAGCTTTTCTTTCTTCTTCACAAATCTACGCTCGACTAGCTCGTCGGTTTTTTGTACTGGTAGTTTTCTTTTACTCAACCTGTCACCGATACGTTTTTGCGGTCTTGGCATCTGATGAGGATCGACTGGTGAATGAGATATACCATCGCCTGAACGTCGAGGAAGACGAAGGTACATTGGAATATACTGAGGATACAGTTAACGGAGATCAAGGGGTACCAGGCCTTGAATGGCAACACTGTGTCGTAGGGAGACTGGTAACTGAGAAGATGATTAACTTTCCGATATTCAAACAGATTATGGCTAGTGTATGGCGTCCTGGCAAAGGGGTACTGATCAAAGAACTGGGAAATAATATCTTCATTTTCCAGTTTTTCCATTCCCTCGATGTGGACAGAGTTATGTGAGATGGTCTATGGAATTATCAGCAGATTCCCATTCTTTTGCATCGACTACAACCCCATGAGAATCCTCGCCAAGTCAAACTAGTACATTTAGAATTATGGGTTTAAATTCATAATATTCCTAATGGTTTTATGTCAGAAAGAATTGCAGTGAATGCTGGTAACTATATTGGAAAACATATGGAATCAGACTCCCAAAACTTCTTGAATATCTAGAGAGACTTCATGCGAATTAGAGTGACACTTGATATCAGACAACCTCTAAAGCGAAAACTGTTTGTGAAGCGACCACAAGGGGACAAAGTTTTTCAGGACTTTAAATATGAAAGACTGAATACTTTATGTTACTTCTGTGGCATTGTAGGACATATGGATCGATTTTGTCCTCTTCTATATGACCACCCACCAATTCCTCGAGAACGGTTCGCGTATGGCCCATGGTTAAAAGCGGAATCTAGACGCACAACTCAGATTGGAGATCGATGGCTACGGTCGGAAAATGATATTCCGACAGCTTTCAGTGACAATACCGCAGACACTCCGACAATATCGGTAACAAATCCGGCGATATCTATGGACATGGAAAAGACTAATATTACGGCAGAAAATCAGGGAATTCAAATATACCCTCATCAGCAAATCAGTGGTGGATCACGGATTATTAATAACCAGAATCAATCAAATGGCGTAACAGAGGGGATTCGCGAAAATGTTGCCCAAATGGCAAGCTCCACAACCGAACCATTTTAAGTGCAATGTTGATGTGGCACTTTTACCTTCTGGATTCTATGGCTTAGGAATGGGGATTCGAGATTGTAAAGGTTTCAACTGTGCAGGGAAAGTGATGCTTATATCAGGTTGGAGGGATCCTTTAATTGGTGAAGCGTTGTGTTTTCAAAAAGCCCTAAGCTGGATCAAAAGCCTTCCCTTCTCTCCGATTTGTGTGGAAATGGATTGTCAAATAATTATCAAATCTATGGCATGCCCACAAAGTTGTACTTCATATTTTTCGATGTTTATCGAGGATTGCAAAGCTCTTATAAAAGAACATCAGTTTATTTATACCGCTTTTGTTAAGAGATCAGCGAATCAGGTTGTTCATAAGATAGCTAGGGCGGCTGATTCTATGTCTGATATTGAATGGGGGTATGCCTTCCAAGTTTTTTGTATGACGTTTCATCTTTCAATATGAATAACATGCGTTGAGCGCACATGACAACGTTTCAAAAAAAATCAAGTTATAAGCTCAATTTAAATAACGTTGAATATTTTTATAAAAAAACCATATATACAATAAGTCTTTTCTTTATCATTTTAAAGTGAAATACATCACTAGCCTATACGACATAAAACATAGAGCTTAAGCCGAAGATTAATAAACATGTGTATGCACTATGTATATTCCATCCAAATTAAATTCCACTTTATTGTTTCGGCTCTTCCAGTAGTACACATATCCTGGTGATCAATTTCCAGATACCACCTACCAATTAGCTAGACATTGTAGAAATATTCATTTATCCCGACATGACCCGTACTAATTCAAAGTATGTAAACTTTAACATGGGTAAATCTATGAATTGAGAAAAGAATTAGAACAACTTTTCCAGTTTATCTGTTTATGACTATTTGGAAACTTCTGCTTGTAATTTTGCTCTTGGTCGTGGGGGTGTCACCGTTAGGTAACAATCTAATTCAATCTATTTTAGTTGTCAGTCTTCACTTAAACATTAACCCAATTTTCGTAAGATTTTAAGGCAGAGTCAGTGTGAATGTAACTGCTCAATTACAGTAACATTGTCATCCAACTCAAAGCTAACTCATTTCAAACTTCTCTTTGGGCGAAACCACCTCTTTTGGAATTACTTTGCAATTTTTGTAGAAGTTAACGTGCTTAAAAAAATCAAATTAAATGTGAAAACAATTTATTTGGATAATTACACACTTCATCAAATTAATTGATTAATACTTTAATAGTGACATAGATAAAAATGCTATGATGATAGATGTGTAATTTTACAAGAAAATAAAAGGTCAAAAATGTTGTAATAAAAGAAAGGTAAAAAATGTTGCAGTAAAAGACAAGTTATTAGTGACTAACATTGATAATAAATTAAGGAGATAAGGTTTAAATAATTCAGATATATTCAGAAGAAATATCCTAACGCTTTAATAAGATTATACGAGAAGATTGAACTTAAAAATTATAAGAAAAGAAGATGATGACTTGAGAAGAATTATATGAAGTAACTTTATTTATTTAAGTAAAAGATAAAATTTGTATAAATAAAATTTTATCTTTATTTTGATAATTTCTTCATACAAATTTAAGCATAAAAGGTTGCACGCCCCAAATGGTCCCTAAATTACCGAGCAGGGTTGGATGGACCACTACTTCATCTTGAATGGGTAAAATTAATTAACAAAAAATTGACAAGAATTAAGGTGAAAACATTTGTTTTCACGTCTAATTCTAAACGCAAAACTGAATTTAACAATGAGAGAGGATGCGCTTGCACGGCCGGCTTGAATTGATTGGTTATTGCTGACTTGTATATAAGTGTAGGCCCATGCCCAATCTGTTGGATGACATGGAAAGCTGGGATTGGGATTGGGACATCCATTATATATGCATGCGAAGACTATTCCAATTTTGGCTCAAACATGTTGATTATTGACTACTACATCATGCATTCTTCTGCACAAACATAGTCAAATGGAATGGAAGATTCATAACATACGAGCACGTGACAAATTTATATGAAAATATAAGTTACTTCAGAGAATAAGTAAATCACGTGATTGTCTTTTAGTTTTATATCCTAAAACACTAACAACTATTGCATGTAATGTAATATAGCTGACCGAGGTCGTGGAAGCAGAAACGGCCGGCCTCCATCGACTCAAGTTTGATCTATTGGTTTTCAATTTCACATGCATGTATTCTTGTTTTCAACAATTGCAATTTCTAGTGTGTTAATCTAACACTTGCTTTCATATATATTTCAGTTGGTTTTTGCCTAAATCCAATGAGTGCCTTACATTTCTAGAAACTTTCGCCTAAAACACGCGTAATACATTAATATGTTTCCCAGAAATCATACCTATGTCCAAGATGATAACCTATACGAGCGAATATATCAGCTCGTCTTCCTTTTCAGACAGAAAAATCAAACACACGAATGCAACAGTTGAAATATAAGCTTCAATGCTTACCTTTCAGCTTTTCCTGAAATTCAAGTGTGAAACCAATTAATGGTTATCATATTATATATTTTATACGTTAAATTGTCACTACATAGTATCTAACATATTTAAATACAAAAGTCCGGCGGGCATCAAAAACAAAAATTGCCTCACCGCGTCATGGCTGACTCCCATGCAAATTGCAATGCAATGGACCGTTAAGACAATAGAGGTTCCAATTTTTTACATTCACTAAAGGGCTGGACTTCTTTCTCTTTTAATATTTTAAAAAGTAAACGCGTGGCTCCGATTGTTTTGGCTGTTAGTAATATGTAATACGACACCAGCTTCAACCTCTTCCCTTTTGTATGTCGTGCTTCTGGATATAGCTAGCTGGCTACCTCTATGAAGTGAGTTTCACTGTTAAAGCAGTTACATTATCTAGACCATGGACAATTAACTGCCAACTGTTTCTGAAAAAGAGATTTGATCCACGGAAAAAAGATAAACGTTGGGTGTCAGGCTCAGAAACAAGGACAAGGGAATAAGGAAGTAAGAGCCTATGTGCTTTGAACAAGTCAGTGTTACCTGCTTTCGTCTTACCTGGTTATAGTTCTGAGACGATTTTCTGGACTTACATGCTAACAGCTGGTTAACTCAGTGCATTCATTATAAATGACTAATATTATATATTATAAGCAGACAAAGGTTAATTTCAAAACATTGGAGTAGGAGTGACAATCATCATTTAACATTAAAATATATCATTTTGAGGAAGTGAATTGACTGCAAATTGACACAAATACTCTTTAAGAATATCAAGTTAAACTCGACGTAAAAGTCCAACACAGTTTCAGTATAAAAACGGCACATAGAGCGTGTCCAATTTCAAAGATAAGAGTCCGTTACTACGCGTGAGGAATTGCGAGACACATTCCAGTAGATCCAAGAATCTGAACATTAAGACTTTTGTTGTTCGGACCCTCGTCAAGAAAATGTGCACGAAAGCAACATTTGGCAATTGCAGTGCATCACGAAACTAATTACTAATGTGAGGTGTTACTGGGACCAACATCAAGTTTAAGTTGTATATCTATGATGTCTTATTTTATTCCATAAATTTCAGTCATTTATTTATATAAGACTCGCGTTTAAGATCCACATAAATAAATGGTTGAGATTTATGAGACACTATAAAATTAGACAAAAAATCTAGACTCCTTTTTTAAATTGATAATCTTCAAGTCTACAAATATTTTTGTACAATCTCTCACGGATATGTTTTGGTCTGTATGTTCGCATTCTTAAAAACGACTTGCCGTGTTATTCTCTATCTATCATTATCACCGTTGTCAAAACAGGAGCTTTCCTTTAAGATTAGGCATCAAATATCAAATTCGCCATGTGAAAAGACCAGAGCGTGTGTAAGTGAAGAGAAATCAACGCTATTGAGGAAGCCTGTGTGCATTTACTCACCTGGTTTCAGACATACGCGTACCAAGGCTACTAATTATTTTGGAACTCTAATTGGTAATTACTGATAACCAGAACTAATTAAGGTTTACAAAATTTGCTTTTCTATACAACTTATTACCATCAAACTTTAGTAGTAGTAGTTCAAAGAAGTTAAAGGTCTCATTCTTTACTAATATCCATATTTTAATGAATCCTTTTCGTTGTTTATACTACAATTGTTTTGTCCAATTTCATAAGATATATAACAATGACATTATCAATAATAATAAAATTTTATTAGTAAATTCAATTTTCTGACTCAAAAAGAACAAGAGGTACTTTCTTTAAAAATTTTCAAATTGAGGAAGTGAATAAATTGAAATTTACGAAATGGTCCCAAATACTCTTCAAGAATACGAAGTTAAACCCCGTATAAATGCTACCCAAGAAGTCATCTCAATTACAGTATGAAAAAGAACACAATCATCTGTGACATTAAATGGGAACGCAAACACACAAGTCTCCAAACAACCAACCAAAGCCCAGCAGTGCAAACCATCCTTTTCTTGTTAACGTTTGACAAGATTTTGTCGTTAGCTTTGATTGTTACCTTACAGCACTAGATTGAAATGGCATTTCATGTCGTTTAACACCGAAAACAGAGCATATAGGCATCAGAAATTGGTTTCCTTGTTCAACAAACATCAGTCTGAAGCTTCCGTAGGCCTTTTCTTTCTGCTTCTTTCCTTCTACAAACATCAGCCCAATGTTTACTTTTTTTATATATATCTTTAGCCCAAATGCAACTGTACAAAGAAAATACATCAAATGAGTTTTTTGAGAGAGAGTAAAAGAAATTATTTGATTTTAGAAGTGGATCCATTTTCTACATGATAAATTTAATATTTCTTTATGAAATGTATAGCTGTATTTATCAAAGTTACAAGCGATGGAGCATCAAAACACACAAATCATGTTGAAAACCACAAAGAATTCATATCTATAGCTGCTACAACTATTTCAAACAAATTTTAGAGTTCTCGTTGGAATAAACTTTACATTTCAAAGGTTTATTTTGAATAAACTTTATATTTTAGAGTTTTATTTCGAGTATATTTCATGTTAGGGTATTATTTTTTTATTACAAATCGCTAGACAATGGTAGAACTTGTTAACTTCCATTATTTTCATTATTTTATCAATAAATTTGATTTCTTTTATTTTTAAATATTGAATTAGATTTGGTGTATTTTCTAATTATTAAATTAAAATAGGCTACTTTCGTACTACACCAGGCAGTATCCGAGCTTCGAAAACTCGAGGATTGTTCTTTTGACAATGGCCAACAATACCGCCAATAATGTTTATAGGTTAATGGAAGTTGTTTAAAAGCTTTTGACTTTCAATATCAAATTGGTTTCACAGAATATGAATACTCATTATAGCTTTTGACAGATGTTATTTTTTTATGGAAAAATCATTAAAGGTTTTTAATAGATGTTGTACACGTGGTTTAATGCAAACGTTTTAAAAAGCTTTAGGTTAAAAGCTTTTGTACAAATGTTGAAGTGCAACATGATTTAGAATTTTTTAATTTTTATTTAAAGAAAACATGATATGATCACTAATGTTATTAAAATTGTTTTAACAACATAAAATCTTTAAAATTATTGAGTTTATTTTGATATAATATATAATATTTTATCAAAAAAAAATTTCCACCTAAGAAAATAATAATATTTATTTTTGTTTACAAAGAATGGCCTAACAATCAGGTGACTTGTAGTTCAGGGATAAATAATATTTTCTATTGCATATAGTGCATGTGTGAGGAAAAATTATTTAATTTTATACTTTTGGCCTAGACTATCAAGGAAATATAATATTAATTAATTCTCCATCACTTGAGTGGATAAACTATATGAAATGATATAATGCCTTTGTTATCTCGAAATGCTTGATATGAAAAAACAGAAAAAAAAAAGTCAAAATTTCTGATATATCTCTCCCTTTTATTTTTTAATTTGCTCTATTTTTTTGTACACAAATTCTCAACTTGCTAATGATCTAGATTCAAATTAGGAATTTTAAGTATAAATTCTAAGAAAAAGAATAAAGAATAATGAATAATGTAAGAATAATGTAAAGAAAAAAAAAGAATAAACGATACTAATACAAACGACCTGACAATTAGGAAATTGTATAGTATTGAACCTACTATAAGTTTTATATGATAAAATAGGAAATTTATCGCTCTTTAATTATGCATAAGTAACAACTTGACAATCAAAAAGCTCATTCATGTTTTAAAGATTTTATATCATTTAGATAAAAGTCTATATCTTAATGATATATGATTGTGCTATAATTTTAGTGATTTTCTTCTTTTTATTAAAATTTTCAAAATGACTACTATATTACTATGAAACATTCTCGATGCTAACAAGCTAGCGGGTAACAATTTTGATGATTGGTATCGCAATTTGAAAATTGTTCTCATGCCTAAAAAACTTATCGATGTGAAGAAAGTGCCTCGTGAGAGAATTGATGATGCTAATTTATTGGATGCATATTTTAAATACAATGAACAAAGTACAAATGCCAAGTGTATTATTATGGCTTTAATGAGTTTTGAACTCCTAAGGCAGCATGAAAGTATGAATTCTCCACAGATCATTGAGCATTTTAAGAAGATGTATGGGTCACAAAGTAGAATTGCTAGATACCAGTTATCTAACCCCCTATTCAAGTCTAAACTAAAGCCTAAATCTCTTATGGGACCCATGTTCTTAAGATGATTGATTTTATAAAACAATTTAAGAAGTTAGGGTGTTCACTAGGAAAAGAGTTGTCACAAGATTTGATCTTACAATCTCTTATTGATATTTTTTTCACCTTTAATTGTTAACTTTAACATGAACAAGATAGACTATGATCTTCATCAAATGCTTAACTTATTGATCGATTATGAAAATCAAGTAGCATTTGACCAAAAAGATGCTGAATGTTTCTTTTGTACAAAGAAGGGGCATTGGAAGAGGAACTGCCCATAGTATTTGGCTACTTTGAAAGGCAAGAATCATGGTGGGACATTTATGAAAAATGTTTTCATGATTTCTTTAACTACTATTGATTCTACTAAATAGGTATTAGATACTAGTAGTAGCTTTAACATATGCAATATGTTGTAGATTTTAAGGATCAGTGGGAGATTGAAGAAAGGAGAAGTTAAGCTACAAGTTGGGAATGAAGCAAGTATTGTTACCCTAGCTGTAGGAACTATTTCTCTCGTAATGCCTACGAGAAAGACTTTATTATTAGAAGATTGTTATTATGTTCCTAAATTTGTTTTGAATATTGTTTCCATTTCGTCATTAGAAAAGCGTGGATTTCATACAATCTTTAAGAATAACTAATGTAATATATTTCATGATGATGAATTATATGTAAGTGATTATTTACAATATGGTTTTTATGTCTTACCTGAAATAATCTTTTATTCAATTATGAATGTTTTTGGTCGAAAAAGGAAGAAAGATAATCAAGCAAATCAAACTTACATTTGACATTGTAGATTCGATCATATTGGTGAGAAAAAAGATAACAAGTTGCACAAGAAAGGATGCTTTAGTCAATATGATTATAAATCATATGAAACTTGTGAATCTTGTCTCAAAGGAAAAATGACCAATTCTCCTCTTACTGGAAATGGAGAGAGATAGTGAACTTTTAGGACTCATACATACTGATGTATGTGGGCCTATGAAAGTTCAAGCTAAAGGTGGATATTCTTATTTTATCACCTTCACTGATGATATGTCAAGATATGGATTTG
>JANIHY010000209.1:15866809-15884162 GCA_027479065.1 Erythroxylum brevipes
TATGACTTAAGATCATATGTATGTTATCTAAAGTAATTTATAAAAATTATTAAAATACAATTTGAAATTTGAAATTTAAATGTGATATTTTCAAATTATAGCGTGACTGCATTATTTAACGAATGTTACATTTCTTATAAAAAAATGTACGTTGTTAAAATTAGGTGATGTTAGCTATTTATTGAATTCTGAAATATGATAAAATTAAATCATTCCAAGGCACGAACTTAGATATCTGTGTCGATACCTAACAAAGATATCTATAAATATGGTTTGTTCTTGAGTATCATAAGATACAAATACGTTGTCATTGAATCAGTCTCATCCCCCCATTTTTAGCATTAATTAGAATGTGATGCAGAAGACAAGAATTGAGGAATGGCAACCTTGTGCTTTTGCTTCCACACTCTCACAAGAACCTTAATTAGCAATTCTATTTGGTGAGATCCTTCATATATATGTTAATCTTAACAAGAAACAGAGAAATTGGCGATGACTGTTAAACAAAACGGGTAATCAACAGAAATCTTCTTTTCTATCACAGCTAACATTAATCTAAGACCAACAATCCTACATTTGCAATGTTGCTGAAATAGGTCATAAGGCTAAATTTGTTGAACTAGGAATGCGGTAAGAAAGACAAAGCCCTGAATTTAGTAAATCAGTTTGACTTCTTAGCCATTAGTTTCTTCAACAAACCTTAAAGTAACAATACCCCTGATCATATAACAGGTTTTGTTACTTTGTTATACACCAACCCTCTACAGTTCTTGATCTTATCTGTCTATATCAAACACGCACCCCCCGATCTTATATTGCTTCAACCATAGCTAGACAACTGATACTCAAAACCTCTCCTCTTCATCATCAACTGTGTTTCTCTGATATATTTGCAAGGGGGGGAACAAAACAAGAGTTTTCCATTCACTTCAAGTTCTAAGCCTCTCATTCTGGGGCATAAGCGGTTCTTCTCTTTTTCTGAAGTGCTGTTATCTTTTACCAAGTTGAAGAGGATTGTTGGGGAGTAATATTTTGTGAACGCTCTCCTTCCTTCATAGACAAAGAAGGAAAGAAGAAGCGAGCAAAGACAAAGAGAAGGGGCTAAGTTCATAATGGTACGTGCATTAGACCGCGAAAGGAGTATTCAGGCAACGAAATCTTTCAGCCGGAGAAGAATGTACGAGGGCCAAGGTAGACAAGCTCACAGTATGATCTTAGAGAGTGGGAAAGATGCAGAAGGTGGTGAGGATAATATATTGCATTCAAGAAGTTATGTGTCGAGGGCTATTGGAGACCGCCTTAGTGATTGTCAATATTATGGGAGTCCTTTTGATCGCGAAAAACGTCAGATTCCACGTCCTGATGTTGCTGAGACCAAAACACCAAGCAGTCGGGAAAAGACCGGTCCCTCAGGTAAGCTTCAGTCGTTACCATGTCCAGGCACGTTGGATTGTTATGTGAATCAGTTCATATTCTGTTGAATGATAAAGGGAAGATGGTGAATTTTTGTATTTTTTGTGTGTGTGTGTGTGGTTCAGAAATGGATATGATGAAGGAAAAGTTTGCTAAATTGCTTTTGGGAGAAGACATGTCTGGTGGTGGAAAAGGTGTTTCTTCAGCTTTGGCCTTGTCAAATGCCATTACAAATCTTGCTGGTAATGCAGCTTTCCTAAATAGTGCAGTTGATTTTTCTGTAGTGAACATGAAATTTGTGATTGCATTCCTTAGATGAACAATGAAATTTTAGTTACTAGAAACATTGGTTCCAAAATGTGACTTGTTTCCTGTATGATCAGTAAATCAACGATAATTAGTTGGTAAGAGGTTTATATAAATACGGCTGAATGCTAATATCTGTTTCCCCTTTTGGACTGTTCCATGATGCAGCATCCGTTTTTGGTGAACAAAAGAGATTGGAGCCCATGTCAGCAGAGACCAAAGCAAGGTGGGTAAGAGAGATTGAATGGCTTCTTTCGGTCACTGATCACATTGTTGAATTAGTCCCTTCACAACAATCCACAAATGGTGTCAATATGGAGGTAAGAAGTCAATACGGAGAATGCTAATTTTGCATACATTGGTATGGAAACGTATTTCACTGACATTCTTATTTTGTGCATCTGTCTTGACTATCATAGATCATGACGACACAGTTAAGAAGTGATCTGCTCACCAACATCCCTGGTTTGAGGAAGTTGGACGCCATCCTCATTGTAAGTTGAACCATATTCTTGTTCCTTGTGGTTACTGCAAAAGTGAATTCCTAGACAAGCTTAGACTCTTCCGTCGTTACCAAGATCGCTAATCTGCTAAACAGGACCTCCTAGATAACTTTGCACACCAGAAAGAGTTCTGGTATGTGTCCAAAGACAGCAATGATTCACAAGAAGGGACTCCACCTAGAAATGATGACAAATGGTGGATTCCTACAGCTAAGGTACCCCCTGGTGGATTATCAGAGTCAACGAGAAGATGGCTGCAATTTCAGAAGGATTCTGTAAACCAAGTTCTTAAAGCAGCCATGGCTATAAATGCTCAAGTGCTGTCAGAAATGGAGATCCCTGAAAACTACATCGAGTCACTTCCCAAGGTATGGTATTGAAAGTGTCAACAATCCCCTTCTAAATCTCAAAACATCTGAGCCTTGACAACTAACATTATCTGTTTTTACTGGTAGAATGGAAGATCAAGCCTTGGAGATTCCCTATACAAGAGTATAACAGTAGAATACTTTGATCCTGAGCAGTTCCTGTCAACCCTGGACCTGTCATCAGAACACAAAGTTCTTGATCTCAAAAACAGGATTGAGGCCTCCATTGTGATTTGGAAGAGGAAGATGAATCAAAAGGATGGAAAATCATCCTGGGGTTCGGCAGTTAGTTTGGAAAAGAGAGAACTCTTTGAGGAGAGAGCAGAAACCATCCTTCTTCTCCTCAAACAAAGGTTCCCAGGACTTCCACAATCTGCACTAGACATAAGCAAGATCCAGTACAACAAGGTAACGTAAATGTTGCCATGTTAATCTTCTCTATCCAAGCCAACCGGTACTAATAAAATAGTTTACTTTGCGCAGGATGTAGGACAAGCCATTCTAGAGAGCTATTCAAGAATAATAGAGAGCTTGGCTTACACAATATTGTCAAGGATTGAGGATGTCATCTATGCAGACTCTCAGGTTCAAAGTCCACCTTCAGGGCCTAACGACAAGGTGGAGGAAGATACAGAGAAGATGATTTCTTCAGAAACACCAACATCGAAGACACTGTTAGATTTCATGGGATGGAATGTGGACCAAAAAGAGGCAAAGAAAAGCAGCTCCATAGGCAGTGGTGAATATGACAAGCTTGCTATGAAAGCCTATTAATACTACCCCCAAAGAAGTCTTCCACCTTAGAGAAGCTTCAGATCTTGAGTGGGCTAAAGAGCCCAACAGCTCGGCATTGACAACATAAATTGTACAAGTACAAAGGAAATGGAAAGGACAAAGAAGCCGAAACGCTAACAGAAGTTGAAACTTCCTACACATACAAATGTAGTTAGGAAATTGGATTTGACATTCACCAAATGTAGATAAGGAGCTTAGCAGATGTGTTAGGAAAACCCACCATGTAACTACCGAGTTTATTTTATTTACTATTGCTTTGGCTAAACCAAATACACTTGCAAATAAGTGTCTTATCCTTTCGGTTTGGACTTCCTGCTCTCTTTTTTTTTTTGGCGTCAAACTTCAGCTTAGTACTCTCAGGACACATGCAAGGGACGACGGTAGCTTCTGTATATTGAAGTACATGCCAATCCGATTGATGAAAAATAGTACCTTTGTTGGGATTACAGAGTACCAAAGATCTGATCGTTGCGGGAACGACAAATGGGAAATGTATAAATGCCAAAATTTTCGATTTTATGACGCTATAGAGATGATAACATGTATGAGTTAAGAGTTGAACCCAACTCCTGGAACATGTCCATTATCTAGTCAATTCCTCAATAAGCATGTAAAGTATGCAAGATACGATGTTCAAAAGGTTCTGACATCCTTTTCTGTAACGTTTGCCAGCAAACGAAGGATAATAATATGGAAGGACACGCAATTAGGAATCTCTTTTATCCTAGCCAACACGAGTAACTGCAGCATGTATTGCATCTGCAAGATGAGAGACTGTTGCAGAACTAAGTCCTGCCATGCTAATCCTCCTGTAGAAAAAAAAAAGGAAAAAAAGCACATCATATCATCATCATCCCACTCAAATTGAGCATCAGTAAACTGCATTTAGTGGTAAATATGATATTTTTTGAACCTGAAAATTAGCATCATTACAGTAACCAGAATCCTGAACCTTTATCTGACTCTATAATCATATTGAAGCATTAACATTTTTGAAGAATTTGAAAAACGTCGAGTTTAATTTTTGATTAATACCAGCAATTTGGTTATCGAAAAGAGCAAGAAAAACGCTAATCACAAACAGAGGTCGAAGGACAAGACTCCTTCATCCTGGACAAACATCTGACCTTTCAAATATTGTAATTTCAAGTTTCGAAAAGGATAAAATTACCCATCGGATGTCATGTAAATGTGATACTCTTTGGTCATGAAGGCAACTTGTTCACTGTTCAAGCCAGTGAAGGTAAACATTCCAATCTGCTCGAAGATGTGACTCCAGCGACCAGGAGTGCCTAAGACGAGGAAAAGAGCATTCAAAACAATCCACAACCTAGTACATCATAATGATGTATATAACCAAGCTAGAATTAGAATATTTGAATATTGATGTAATAAACACAGATGCATGAAATTAGGATGTTATAAAAGGAGTTGAGAAAAATGCTCAAACGGTACGCAGACAGTTTGCATCAGAAACTTGAAGGCACAGGATACCTTCCTGGTATTGTCACATGATTTTTTTGACTAGATGTCAGCTCGTGCACAGGTCAATTTAATAACTTCATAATCTTGACCCTAAATGCTAATGAAAGAAAGATAATTAAAGGAGGATAACATGAAGTGGATCAGAGTACCTCTAGCACATATAGCATTAAAAAGTTTCTCTCGCATACTAATAATCCGGTCGGCCATTCGTTTCAGCTCAATTGTCCATTCGTTATACATATCCCTGCAACAAATAACAAAAGTTGAAGAACACTAGCGGTTAATCTCATTAATTCTAACTGCTTCATCAAATGGCGTAGGTCTCTGACTCATTTCATCGATGGTAAGGAAGAGATGAATCAAACTAATAATAACTAGATAAATGTAGCATTATTGTTGGTCATTTAACTTTGAATATTCAGAATACTATGTATATTATCAATGAATTTAAATAGCTTATTGCTTCATTGGTCAAAAGAAGCTCTAATACTATTCCATTCTTACCAAGTGCAAATATGCATTTCTATGCTTACGCCTTATGAGCTAATAAACTATCCCAATGCTGACCAGGTATATACCTGTCTTTAAGAATTGTAGCAACAATAGATGCACCATGAATGGGCGGATTAGAATACATGGGCCGGATCACAAGTTTCAGCTGGCTCTCAACCCTGCTTGCCACATCTGCCGTCTTGCAGATCTGTAAAAATTTAGCTATATGATTATATGGTTTATTTTTCAGAAGCATTTTAAAAAGAAACCATACGGAAACTTGAGGTTTCTATGCAAACATATAATCTTCTAACAACGAATTTGGTGCTCTAATTTAATATCACCACCTCCAACCTAATCCCCAACTCCTTTTTCCTCCTCCCTTTCCAGTATGAAACACATATCAACCTTGAATATCAACAAAGGGAATTTTCCTTGATAAAGAAAAGTTTATTTGATACCATAAACCAAGAAATTAAATATAACAAATTTAAAGAAAAGTTGATTTGATATCATAAACCAAGAAATTAAATATACCAAATTTATAAACTTAACCAAAATGGAAGCTGTTGCATTATAGAAACTCACTTATGCAAATCAAAAGCTTCAGTTATTCAATGTGTGTTAAATAAGGGCCTTTAAGCAAAAGAAGAGCATTTCAGAGAAGAGGATCTTACAACGCTGAGAGCACCAACACGTTCCCCATAGAGTCCCATATTTTTAGCATAACTCTGTGCCACTAGACACTCACCACCATCTGCAACAAACATTCGAACAGACTGTGCATCTGCATCTAGGTTACCACTTGCAAATCCCTAAAAGGATCAATGGTGAAGTACTCATCAGTCAGAATGCTTCAATCTTCTAGCATGAAGAATATTTAATTACTACAGAGCAATAATCTAGAGGTGGTTTGAGTCTTTGGAAGAACTAGGGAGGCTTATGAAGACTTAACAGCTCATAACAACAAATGCACATATGGTTATGATCTCAAATTACTTTAGCCTCCATTTTTCCAACAATGTTCCTGTACCTGATATGCACTGTCAAAGAAAGGTAGTAAAGCTTTTGATCGTATCAACTGTCTGATCTGCTTCCACTGCTCAAGGCTTGGGTCAACACCAGTTGGGTTATGAGCACATGCATGAAGAAGCACAATTGATCCTGATGGTGCAGCTTCAAGATCCTCCAGCAATCCTTTATTTCACAAGTATGGAAAAGAGTTGCGTAATTTAACAACTAAGAATCATAAGATACTCCTCTAAGGAGTATGAACAGACTAATATTACTAATCAAGGTTTAAGTGCACATAAGCATCTCAAATTCATTAAATAATTCAGTCAGACTAACACTATAGAGAAAAAATATAATCGATAAACATCAGCAGTTACATATCTAAAGTCCTAAGTTGTACGTTTAACACATTAAGAACAACTATAAGCTTAGAAGCAACAATAATACAAGATGACGCCAAAATGAATTCACTTGGAACAAAGATCAAACCTTGGAAGTTCAGACCGCGTGTTGTTGGATCATAATACCGGTACGTTTTCACAGACAATCCGGCAAGAGTGAAAATTTTTGCATGATTTCCCCAAGTTGGCTGTGGAATGTATATTGCGGGCTGCCAAAAAAGTAGTGGATAAAAGTCAATTACAGTTTCGATTACTCCAGTCTATTTTCTTATTTAAAAACAGAAAAGACTATTGAGCACAAATGACAATGAGGTGTAAAAAAAAAAAAAAAACGACTTACTTGGTGATAATGCCTTGCAAGAAACTCACCACCAACCCTAAGAGAACCAGTACCTGACAAGCACTGGACAGTAGTCACCCTGTTCTCTTGAATGGCTGGGCTGTTGAAAAATAAGCAAAATATAAAATTGACAATCCAGAAAACTTTGGTTGTTGTAGCAGTTAATCATTTTTTATCCAAATTAATGTCCTAAACTTATTTTCAGTACCACCTTCTCACTAGTTATTCGAAAACTTGCAAGTTCCAACAGCCTCTTTACCTATCAGCACCAAGAATAAGTTTGGCACTCAATTTGTTGAACTCCGCAAGCCCAACAATTGGAAGATACTCTTTGACCCGAGAACTGGAAAATGCAGAACAGTAAAGACATTAACAATTATAAAACAACAAGTGCAACCACATATAGGAATAGCAATTTAGTAGCTTACGGATCATTAACTAAAATTTGCTCTGCCCGTCTAACAACATTTAGAACCAGAGGCTTCCCTTCCTGCGTCACACCATTAGCTTTGCAATCAAATGAATTAATATTGCAGGATAACACTTGAGTAAAGACCATGATCAGAGAATTTAAGCGTGCATACACGTAGACAAATAAACAAGACACAATTAGTGAAAGGATAAAAAGGCAAACCTCAGTTCTGTAAGCACCAACACCCAAATTCAACTTATTAGGGCTGGTATCCTTGTTATAAGCGACGGTGACCTGTTTGTTTGACAATAAATAAAGTGATTAACATGAAACAATTTGTTAAGCAGAGTGAGAACAACGAATTAAACGAATCCCATTAGTAAGACTAAAATTTATCAAACTATAAGGTCAAAAATTAATAGCCAATTCTTTTTATATAAAAGAAATATGCAAGCAAGACTCTGATCCAATGATCTTGTAACCAACAACTCATAACTTAAAAACGTAATGTTGCTTTAGCATACATCTTCTTGATGCGTTTGATCACCTAATGGATCAAGCAACTAATTCTTTGTTCGATCAGCTAATGGATCAACCGTATACTTCCAAACAAACAACGTGGGACACCATAAGCACAGAAACTGCTTATGTATGAGCGCAAATGAACAGAATAAAAACGAAGAGGAAAAAGAAGAAGAAGAGAGTTACCCCGAGAATAGGATCTTCAGGAGCTCGCACGATATTAGCAAACACAGAGTCAGAATCCATAGATTAACGCTCTCTTTCGACCAGATTACTAACGAAGACGTCAAAGATTTGATCATATAGAGGTATATATATTAACTAGTCTGGTGTGATCTCTGTTTTGGCAATTTGGGTTTGTGTAAAAAGATTTTCAGTTACTATGGGCGCCGATGGACTTAAAGACCTGTTTTGCATTCTCTCTCCTGCCAGTGCCGGCCCATTGTTTAAGGTTTGTTTTTCAACTGTCGTCGTTTCAGCATATGCTTGTCGTTTGGTTATAATTACATAGGTTTCCCAATCAAACAATATGTACGTTCTGTCTCCTCTTTCAATAACTGAAATGTTGTAGATCGAGAAAGAACAGATGCATCGGCTGATTTATTAATTATGCAAGTTATTTTAGCGTAGAAGTTATTTATTTTAATATTATACCCATTAGATGTTACTTTATCTTTTGTACGGATATGTCACATATCTGACTCTTTAGAATTGGAGGAAAGATTTTTAGTGTAATATTACTCTGTTTTATTTAGTCTCATAAAATTTTATTTATTTATTTTACAGGATTCAAGCATCATACAGAATTTATATAAATAAATAACTGAGATTTATTAGATACAATAAGTCACCATAATATTAGACAAAGAATTTAAACTTTTAGAATAGTCGCGTAACCTATTTTGTTAGCTTTCGTTTTAATTAAAAAAAATACTTGGTTTTGCTGTAGCATTTCAACTAACAAAATTACAATTACATCCATCGATTCAAGACAATTTAAGTGACATAATAATAAATAATAATATAAAGACAAGTTTTATGAAGAATAAGAAGAAGTTTTGGCTCGTCGACTGAGCCAAAAGATGTCGCTGCTCTGCCTCTGCCTCTGCCTCTGCGCTGTCTTCCTCTGCTTCTCGCCGCTTTGCTGCTCCTGCTTCTGCTTGCCAACACACAACACAACCTTCCTTGTTATTAAGATTACGATTATATAATATAACACCAGTTTTGTTTTCTTTACCTGGAAATGAAAAGTTGGGTTTCGACCTTTGGATAGTATTGAGAGGCCATCTCGAACAGCCACTGCGTACATACACAACACAAACCATGAAATTTCATATTGTTTTTAATTATTTATGTTGTTTGACTCTTTTTTTTTCCGGTCAATAAATGTAAATGTAATGTTGATTTACCTAGAGCTGATCGAGAGTCCTCCCCTCTGTCGTTAATGGAGATTTGTTGCAACTTCTTGTTAGCTGAGGAGGATGTGTATTGTGAGCGGGTGTGCAAAAACATGGGCAAATCCTCTGCCTCAAATCCACGCTTCCAGTTCCAGCCATTTTCTCTCACATTCTCCTCCGAAGATGAAGAACTGGAGTCCCTGTACACAAGTGCGTTAGGTCTATATATTATCATGCAGTTGACAGTGCTCATTTTCTGGATGAACACTCCAAAGGGTCTATATATTTGGAATGATTGTGTAATGCTACTGGATTGTACCTCCTCGCATCTTCATTTGATATATCGAATTGCAGGATTGCTGCTCAAAAAGAAAATAAAACAAACAAACTCTTGTTGAATAAGTAGATTTCTGTACTTGGACACGACAAATCCAGACAGATATAAGCCTCAATAAACATAGATAGAACGAGGAAAAGAAGGGTGGTTGCGCTTACGGGTTGATAAATAGCGGCGGTGAACTTTAGGCAAGCTAGAATTCCACCTTATTCTTGCGAGAGCAAGCTGGTGAGCGTATTCTTGGCATGTCGTAAGTCTCTGATTTGGGAAGACAATATTAAGCTTGACGAGTTAATAAATAAACGTATAAAAAACACAGCAATTGGAGTCTTGTCAAGGTGGTGAGTTTTGAAGGGGGCATATAGTATATACTAACCTGTTTCAGGCAATTGATGCCGTGCTCAGCTTCAGAGAATGCGTTAGTCTTGGAAATGCTAGAATTTAGATTAGATGATACACATCCCACATGATCAACAACAGTCACCACAGCCCGACATATGTACTCCTTCGTGGTTTCCAAAACTCTGCAAAAATATATTTTGTCATAAGCTTGGAAAGACCCTTAAATGGATTTAATTTAGTTTTCCAAAGTAAAACTTAAAGAGAGATGCTCACAGTTTCTTTTCTTTGGCATTCAGGAAAGACTTTTCACAGTAGTCAGCTGCATGATGGAGTTGGGAACGTAGCTCTTTGAGTTCCTTCAATTTTTAACAGAAGAATAAATATTACAGCAAGTCGTAGTAGCTAGTGAAAACGAAATAAAGTGGGGGAAAGACGAGGACTTGGAGAGACTTGTCAAAGCGAGTGGCATCTTCTGATTCACTTTCTGAATTCTGATGCCCAGATGCTTTAGACACTTGCATTCTTTTGGTTTCTCCTGGAGGGATTGAAGAACGAAGATAGAGTTGTAGATAAAAATTTTATTTTGCAGTCATTCATGCAACGCAACCTCATCTCAGGTTCAGTGTTTTTAAAAGTTGAAAACCAAAAAGAGCAAAAGACAGTAAAAGACAAGGGAACTGGAGGGCTCGTGAAGCCACCATTATCTTGACTCACAGAATGAAAGGTCATAACAAGTGAGATATTTGAGAAATTAAGGCACTAAAAAGATGCACAGAAGGTGACAAAATAAGACTGCAGACCCGTGATCTTATCTTTCCTTCTTTTGCTTTTCCTTTTCTCCAAACAAAACACATGCAGACAGTGATTTTCCTCTGATTGCAATCACAGTCAAATTTTGCTGAGTTTTCTTTTCCATTTTAAGTCAATAAATTACGTTACGTTTGTTGTGTTTTAAATTTCTGTACGACATAAAGTCATTGTCATTATCATGCCTATATTTAAATAACCTTGCTCCTGTTGTTATATTGAAGGAGTATTTCTGGCATTACCTGGTCCCCAAAACACTCCTGCTATTTGGTAATAATCATTTTGACGAAAATTGATCGTATTGCCACATACAAACTTTTCCAACAAAACCCTTTAATCATTTGCAAATTATAACCAAGGTTCACATATAGGGAGCTTAAATCTTACAAAAGTTAGGGTGATGTGATTGTTAACATTTAGAACAAAAATTTAACGGAGATGAAACAAAATCTAGCATTTACAACATTATGAAGTTTAGTATGTTCTGTGATTCAGGAAAGAACCGTATAGTCGTATATTATTTATATCTGAAAGTCAATGACACAGTCACCAAGCTTTTCTGCTGCCTTAATTTCCATCAGGACTTTGCCTGTGTGATGATCTGAAAACCCAGATGAAGATAGAATGTTTATCAGATTCTTGTGCACTACTTGTTGTGCTGAATTTTGTGAACTTTTGTGCTTCCCATGTTTCAAAGGTTCGGCTTTGATCTTAACTCTAGCGTCTGCCATCTCCCTAGCTTTCATATTCCCTGCAACAACATAACATACTGATTTCATCAACTCAACAATTTAGATGCAAACTGATCTGAATACAACCTGCTAAGTTGCAAGAGCACAATTATGAAGGCGTTAGGGCCTGGCACAGGGAAAACTAAGAAATGAACAGGTCTGTCTACCACTAGGCCACACGCCATTCCTTAGAGCAAGGATATGTATTGCCAACCATCAGTAGTTCTATATCTGTTATCTCAGAGTAATTTCCGCCCAAATGAGAATGGAATATGCAAGTCGAAGATAAGCCTTCTTTTCCCACTCTGGTTCAAAACCCCAGGCACTTAAAAGTTTACTTTCAGTAGGTGATTTTGTTGCCTTTGTCAAAATCCCAAATGCCTCCATCCATTCATTCTTCATACATAAACTATTAATTAATTTGAAATGAACTAGCAGATTCATGTTTGCCGTTTCAGAAACCAAACTTACCACCTGGAAAATGATAAACGCTTATGCTATACCTTTCAAAGGCCGAAGAATTACTTTTGCTGGAGAATGGAGATAATGTATACTAACAATATTCGGCCGAGTGTTCTAAATATGGACAGGGCAGCCGGAAACTTATCTTATTTGATCCCATCTCTAAGAAAACCCCTCAAGTACTTCCATAAAAAATTATGGTCTAAAATGTAGTTCAATCTTCATCTCCTGCAAGACTACTGAAGCCAATCTAGTACGATCCTTATTCCTCTCAAATCTACTGAAGCATTCAAACAAGGGAATAGGACTAAAAACTGACTAGAAACAGAAAGCTGTGAAATGCTACATGAAGGAGAGAATTGATAATAAAAAGCCAGACCCCTTACCAAACTCTACAAAAGGCATATTTCTTGTTCTATACAAAGGATCGTTAAAGATACAAAATTAACCAGTGCGTGAACCCAGGCATGACAAGCTGCATCCCATTTGCAATTTTCTTCCATTTTTATCCTAAGTTTTGTTTTAAGATTTTACAGAATACTAAGATAAGTTACATTTACATTATAATTGTCAAGCGTGACCTTATTAGGAGAACTAGATTCAGAGAATTTTGAATTTACAAACTCACATAATAACTTCCATACTGCCTATCCTAATGCTTTGAGCTTGAAGCATTGATTGACTTGCTAAATATTACCTTCAGGCTTTCTGGTGATAGAATCTTGCCTTACAAGAGATGACTTGCCACGTCTAAGGCATAACCATGTCCTCTTCTCTTCATTATCGTGTTCTGACATAATTGGAACATGCCAGTGACCTTCCTCCGATTCCTGTCCATTGTTTTCAAAGTTTAGCATAGCTCCTAAATTGTCACTAACACATAGGTAAAATTCAAAAACATGCATACCAACACTTTTTATTAATATTTCACATTAAGCTGGAAACAAATCAAGGGAGAAGCTGTTCAAAGTATCACCTGAATTACAACAGACCAAGGCAGAGGCATGTGAAAAACTGGGCCAGAGTTGGAAAAACTGAAACGGACCTTCCATAACCAACAAAACAGATGTTTTGTTATGATAGATCGGATTCAAGATAGCTTTTGAACAAGATATCTTACTTCTTATGTGAGTAAATCTTGCAGAAGAAGACAAATCATATCATGATAATTGAGTCAGGAAGAGACTAACTCACTTGGTGCCTTTCTTTCCATTTTGGAAAGTGGTCATTTCCTAGAAGTAGAAATGTATGGTCTCTCATCTCATCGTTGGTCACTATTAAACATTTGAATTTTATAGCTGCATATAACCAGTACCTGAACCGTAGGTTACTACCATAGGCTTTGAATGCTATTGCATAATTTTATAAAATTTACTGATGCAGCAGAAAGTGATGGAACTGGATAATTAACTTTGAAACACAAAGATACATGCAATATCATTCTTACCAATCATCATTTGATCCGGTAGGTGTCGCATATAGTGCATCAGCATTTCTCCACTTCTCAATCAGTGCCTTATTTACAGGTACACACATTTTGGGTGAAGCAATGCGCTTATTGTGCAAAATAATGAGCGGCCATCTTTTGGAAGGCAGTTTTTGGCGTATTCCATTAACAACAGTATTGATCTAAAGAATAAGCCATGCAAGAACCATGTTAAGAAACATGAAAGGTAAAAAATCTCCTAAATTTGTTTATTTCAGCACTTTGAGCACAATTCATATACCTTAGAGGGTAAAAATCTTCTCTGGTCAAAAAGACCCACGTTAGCTGCATCCACCACTGCTTCAAAGGGTCCATAATAGTCAAGCCATTTCTGCAAATAAATCACTAGGCTTTAATCCTCTCATCAAATTCTCACATAATTATACAAGTAATATGAAGAAAATTCCATACTTGAAATTTTTCAAAACTTGAATCCCTATCTCTCCTTATGGCTAAAGAAGCAACTGAGTCAGCAAACTTCTCTGTTTCTATAGGATTTAGGTCAACTGCAACCAATTTCTCGCCACAGCAATTGCAAAATCCGTCATGTGCAATATATGTACATGAAATGGACCACCTACCCTTACCCAGCCAACCCTGCCCGTGCCATCCTCCACCTCCATTTTCAGTTGCTTCTTTAACAAGTCTCTTGTCCCACTTTCGTTTCCCCACTCTTGAAGCTGCCTCACTCTTAAACCATCTAACTATTGTCCCTGCAGTAGAGGGTGAAACTTTACCTACATATGTTCTAAGTTTATGCAACAAATAGTAAACCTTGTCAGCTTTACCAGCTTCTATACTAACTTTTAAGAGTGCCTCCAGCTCAGGCTCTTCAGGATAAACATCATGCTCCAACATGTGTTCTTCTACAGAAAATGCTTTGGCAATATCTCCACCACTGCAAAAAGCAGTTAAAGCAGGACCATAGGACCTCAATTTAGGTTTTATGCCCAGACTTTTCATTTTCTTGACCATATCAAAGGCCATATCACCATTACCAGTTGACATTGCCATCCTAGCAACAGCCGTCAATATTGCTTCATTCATCGGGACATTATCCATACACATCCTCTCATAGATTTCAAAACCCCTATGAAGCGCATAGATCTTGACATCTTCACTTACGCAAATCAAGTTATCATTTCCGTTGTCACTATGCCTGTCCTGCTTAAATATACTTAAACCATCTTGAGATTGTGATTGTGGGTTACTAGACTCACTAGAATACTGGGTTGAGTGCTGCTGTTCATTCGGATTACTGTGTAGACCATTACAATTGACACTAGAATTGAACTCCATCTTATCACTATCAATCGATTCCATCCCATTGTTGGAAACTTGAATATTAGAAGTATTAGCATCAGAACTCGTATCACCACTAGAATTTGAAATCTTAGCATCAGAAACCCTGTTAGAGACTGCATGCAAAGTTCTACTAACACTGCCACTTTTAGCTGGTTGGACAAAACCCACTGCAGCTGAGGAACAAAGATACAATAGAACAGTGTAATGGTATTGTCCTAACTTAATCCCTTCTCTCTGAGCTAAATCATACAACTTAATTGCACCCATGACATCTCCTCTTTTTGAGCACATATCCAAGCTGGCACGTAAAGGAAGATTTTTTGAATCAGAGTCCTCTTCCTTAGACCCCTTTTCCATTTTCACCTTAAAGCCATCACCTTTCCCCTTGGTTTTCTTCTCCTTCATTGCAGCACCGTTAAGTAATTGGCTGTCTTTAATTTGCTCAAATTCTGTAACTTCACTTCCATCCCGGGAACCCGTAGGTGAACTAACAGAACGTATTTTCCTCCTTTTACGACAAGCTAGGTCCCGACCTATATTTCCTTTCTTTATGATCGTTTTTTCTGTCTTTTCCTCTACTGCTGGACTCACCAACTTCCTCGCGGACTGTTTCCTTCTCCTTTCACCTTCAGAACTTAAGGAAGATAACCCAGAACCAGTTTTTCTCTCACTTTTCGAATTCGTAGTCATTTCTGGAGTTAGGCGGTCCGTCGGGGACAAATGTGCACGTGTGCTGCTAGCATGAGCTACAACGGAGGAAAAAGGTGTGTGCTTTGGAGGTGAGGAAACAAGAAGATGAAAGAAACAGGGGAATTCCGCAGTATTAAGAAGAGGTGAAGGACACTTACTTAGAGGAGGTGAGAGGAGGCTCTTTTGGTGCAGAATGTTGAAGGTAAAGAAAGCCATGTGTGGCCATTAGGAGGCCTCTTAGCAATATTTACCTCGCAATCCACAGAGGTCGTTAAGTGCCTGGATTATTGGTATTTCCATCATTAATATATTGTGAAGCCATTATTAGATTTTTATTTTTTTTTGAATACAAGGGAAAAGAAAACAAGAAATTACGACTCAAAAGATCGGCGATATAAGACACCGTGAGTATCACGGGTCATAGTGGCCAAAATAAGTGATGGAGCCTTCGGAAGATAGTGAACTCCGGGGCTGGAGTAAGCAGCTAGGGCAGCGAGACTATCCGCACTCTGATTGCCTTCCCTGTAAACATGTTGGAACTTCAAGACTCACGCACGATACATGAGCTCCCGAATACCTGCCACCAAAAAGGAATAGTCAGTCGAAGAGACTCTGGATGTGGATAATATATTAATGACCTCCAGGGAGTCCACTTCCAGAATAACTCGTCGGTAGCCCCTAACCTAAGCCAAGTGGAGCCCCGAGTAGATCCCCCAAAGTTCTGCAGCAAGGGGGGAACTCTGGCCGATATGATGAAGAAAACCCCCGCACCATCGACCCCGACAGTCCCGAATCAATCCACCGGCCGTGGCTATATTGGCCCCACTCTTAAAGGCCCCATCCGTATTGATTTTGACCCAGCTTGTCGGGGGCTTGACTCAGCTGACCAAGTAGCCCACAGCTGACCCCTGAGACCCAAACACACGCTCCTCAACAATGCTCGCTCGGTCGATCCAGTGTACATAAGCCAAGACCGCCCGATGGCCATCAGAAGGCCATATGAAGCCCTCCTCAAATATAAGTTTATTGCGCCATTTCCAAATGAACCAACAGGCGACCCCATAAATAATGGACCAAGGAAACTGCTGAAATCGGGCGGTCGTACACAAATTGCTGGTCACCCACTGAGCAATATCCTGACGAAAGAAGGTCGGGTCACTAAGAACAGGAGCAAAACTACGCCAGAAAGCAGTGACTTGTCGACAATCACGCAATGCATGCAGAGTCAACTCCACAAGGCCACAGGAAGAACAATGGTCGTCTGACGTTAGATGTCTGGCGACCCGCTGTTGGTTAGTCAGAAGCTTTTGTTTAAGGACTAGCCAAAGGAATGCCCTGATCCGCTATGGACCGGCCCATTTCCAGATAGGAGTCCAGGCCCGATCAGTCGAACCCGAAGTAGGCCCCTCGATTAAAGCGTAAGCAGATGCTGTGGTAAACATGCCGCTTGGGGAAGGGCCCCACTGAAACATATCCTCCTCGGTACTGGGGTGAGGTAAGTGGATCGCTGCAATAGCCATGAAGGCGATAGAGGGGAGGTAGGGCTGGAATCGGTGCCAGTGCCAAGAGCCAATACCGGTCATATAGTCAGCCACGGGGGTGTAGAGATCCGTTGGCGGAATAGAGGTGGTGGCCACAGAGACTAAAGGACCCCAACCCGGCACCCAGGAATCCAACCAAAACAAGATGTGCCGCCCAGTACCTAGCGTCCACCGGAGGCCTTGGCGGACATAGTGCCACGTCGC
>JANIHY010000209.1:15940621-15957019 GCA_027479065.1 Erythroxylum brevipes
ATATTTAGTTGATTTATTTTGATGTCTTGTTAATTTTAGTTAATTAGTTAATTAATCGAAAATCCCCACTTTATTTTATTAATTGAAATTAAAAAATTAGTATTTAGTTCTCTTGAGATTCTACCTAGTTATATGACTACTATAAGAAAATAGAGAATCAAAATTAATTTTTAGGACTTTGACAACTCGATCATTCACTCATCCTTACATTATCTTCATCTTTACTGAGCTTCAAACTGGTCGTCATAGGTGTACTCACAGAGTTACAATCTTACATCTTAAAACTATTTAGGACGTTAGTAGCACACTTTTGTTGACACAATAAAATGTCATTATTGAATTGCATCACTTCCATGCTTAAGAAATATTTCATGACTCCTAAATCAATCATACTAAGGTACTTCTTCTTCTCATCCTTGAACTTTTGGATCAATTCAAATTAACTTCCAATTACAAGCATATCGTCAATATAAATTGACTCAATTATGAACTCACCTCTATAGGATTTCACAAACAACATAGGTTCACTCTAGCTTTTGTAAAACTCAAGTTGAATGAGATGATTGTCTAACTTATCATACCAGGCCTTTGGAGCTTGTTTCAAACCATACAAGGTCTTTTTTAGAAGACACATATAGGCTTATTTTATAAAAATTCCTTTAGTAAGGAACTCATTTAAGAAAGCAAATATGGCATCAAGTTAATAGATTTGCCAAGATTTATGAGCTTCAAGAGTAATACAGAGCTTGAATGTATCATACCTTACTACTAGAGCAAAATGATGCTAAACCCCAAGGCTAAAGAACATAAAACCCCTTAAACACACACTTTGGATAGAACATGAACAAGACGAAATCTCCAACCCTAATGAACCCCTAATCAATTATATGAAATGAAACACATATAATAAGGTTGATTTGAAAACAAGAATAGAAATTCACCATAAGTGATTACCTTGATAACAATTATATTCTTGACGCAATAGAAGAATACTAGCAATCCTCCCTTAAAGAATTCGTTATTCATCCAATCTAACCATAAACAAGGTTTATTATGATGTACTTATAACCCTTGAAAAAAATAGAAGCCCTAACTATGTAAAGGCCTTTAAACATAGGTCTCCCATCAAAATAATTAAAGCTCAAACTAAACTTAAAAGATTTAAATAAGCCCAAGACATAAGTAGTGGGCTACTAAAAGTTATGCCTCTAACGTAAAATAATTAATTAAATAAGAATGAAAGTCTTCTTACACATTTGGCCCAACTTTATTAGTTATGATGCCATTGGCCCTCATCGTCTCTTGAGATTTCATGTTATCTACAATTTGACCAATGTAGGATTGAAGTGCTTCTTAGAATTTCTTAGCTCTTGATCTTATTATTGATATATTGGACATTACTAGCTCATCTTTAGTTCCATTTTGCTTATAAAGTCCCACAGTTATGCTCACATCATCCCCTTCCTCTTCAAAAGAATTTTTCCTTGAATCTAAATCAAAGTCAAAAGGCGATAAGTCAAAAAGTTGCACTAATATTATACTCACCTGGCAAGTCTATCATATATGCATTATCACTGATGCGTTCCAATCCTTGGAATGATCCATCACTCCTTGCATCAAGTTTTGACTTCCTTTTATGTGAAAACCTTTTTTTTTTGCATATGCACCCAAACCCAATTACCTAATTTGAAGAGAACTTGCTTTCTGCCTTTATTTGCTTTTGGTGCATATATGTGATTCTTTTCCTCAATTTGTGCACGTGCTTTCTCGTGTATTATTTTAACCAAGTTAGCCTTCTTCTTGCCATCTAAACTAGCAACTTCAGCCAAAGGTAAAGGCATCAAATCTAATACAGTTAGTAGGTTAAAACCGTACATAATTTAAAATGGAAAATAACCTGTAAAAGACTGTGTAGAACGATTATATGCAAACTCAATAAATGACAAACAATCTTCCCAATTTTTCAAGTTCTTCCAAAAAATTGCACGCAATATGGTTCTTAAAGTCTTATTAACTACCTCAGTTTATTTATCATTTTGTGGATCACATGTAGTAGAAAATAAAAGTTAGTCAAATAAAAGTTTAGTACCTAACTTTTCCTACAAAACTCTCCAACTATGACTTTAAAACTTAACATCCCTATATGAAACAATAGTTCTTGGCTCACCATGAAGTCGAACCACTTCCCTAAAGAAAAGATTAACAATATTTGTTGCATCATTTGCTTTCTGGCAAGCAAAGAAATGAGCCAGTTTACTAAATGTATCTATTATAATAAATATGCTATCTCTACTTTTCCTAGTCGTAGGTAAACCCAATACAAAGTCTATAGATATATCAGTCCAAGGTTCACTAAGTATAGGTAAAGGTGTATACAAACCATGGGGTATGAACCTAGACTTAACATGTTTACATTCAATACAGTTGGAACAAAACCTGTCCACATATCTTCTCATATTTGGCTGATAAAATTGTTCTCTAAGCATATCTAAGGCCTTTGCAAACCAAAATGCCCCATTAAGCCTCCACTCTGTATTCTCTAACAAGCAACTCTCTAATAGAACATGCTGGAATGCAAAGTTATTTACCCCTTCATATCTATAGAACTTATCAAATGCAGCATGTTCACAACCTGAATATACATTGGTAAAATTAACATCATCAATATACAACTCTTTCTAATGCTCAAATCCAAGTAACTTAAAAGTAAGCATAGAAATCAAAACGTACCTTCTCAATAATGCAACAACCACAACATTTTCCTTACTTTGGCTGTATTTAATCACATGTAGAAATATTTCAAGATACTCCACCCAACTTGTATGCCTTTTGCTCAATTTCTCCTATCCCTTCAAGTACTTGAGAGATTGATGATCACTATATATTACGAACTCTTTAGGCAGCAAGTAATGTTCCCAAACTTCAAGAACTCTCACCAAAGAATAAAGCTCCTTATCATAAGCGGAGTAGTTCAAAATTGGTCCGTTCAAATTCTCACTCAAATATGTTGTGAGATGATTCTACTGTGTCAAAACAACCATTATACCAATCCTAGAAGCATCATATGCAATTTCAAAAGTCTTGGAAAAATCTAGCAAACGTAAAACAGGTGTAGTAGAGAACTTTTCATTTAAAGTATTAAATGCATCTTCCTAATCTTTCTCCCATTTAAAACCAACATTCTTCCTAATAATTTCATTCAATGGAGTGACAATAGTAGAGAAATCTTTAACAAATCGCCTATAAAAACCTGCTAAACTATGGAAACTCCCAACCTCACTGACTGACTTAGTTGTTGGTCATTCTTGGATAACTTTTACCTTTTTAGAGTCAACCTCAACTCCCTTAAAACTTAGCACAAATCCTAAGAAAACAACTTTATCCATGCAAAAAGAACACTTTTTAAGGTTTGCATACAACTTCTCTTTCCTAAGCACATTCGAAACAACCTTAATATGCATAATATCCTCATTTAAGTTCTTATTTTAAATTAATATTTCATCAAAGTAAACCACCACAAATTTGCGAAGAAATTCTTGCAAAACATGATTCGTTAAGCGCATGAAAGTACTAGGTGTATTAGATAAGCCCAAAGACATAACCAACCACTAATACAATCCATATTTGGTATTAAATGCGATTTTCCATTCATCGCCTTCTTTCATATTAATATGATGATAGTCACTTTTTAAATCAATTTTAGTGAATATGCAAGCACCATGCAACTCACCTAGCATATCATCTAATTTAAGAGTAAGATGACGATATTTTATAGTGATTTTGTTGACAACTCTATAGTCCACGCACATCCTCCAAGTTTCATCTTTCTTTGGCATTAAAAGAATTGGCACAGTACAAGGACTCATGCTCTCCCCCATGTACCCCTTTTTAAGTAATTAATTCACTCACCTTTGTAATCCCTTTGTCCCCTCTGGATTGCTTCGATAAATTGGATGATTAGGAATTTGAGCTCCTGATACCAAGTCAATATGGTGATCAATCCCTCTCAAAGGTAGTAACCCATGGGGTACCTCTTCAGGAAAAACATCATCATAATCCTGCAACAAGGTCATAAACATATTAGGCAAATTTAGGTCAAGGTCAGTGTTAGTAAACAAAGTTTTCTTAAACAGAATCAAGATTAAAGCTCTCTTTCCTAAGTATGCACTCTTTAACTCTCTCTCTTTTTCATAAAAACATTGTTGTGTCTTATCTTTTTCACTCTTCTCAATTTATCTTTGCTCACTTTTCACTTTCTTTTCTTTCTTTTCACTCATTAACTTCTTCTCTCCTGCATATCCCACTTTCTTTTCCTTACTTGTGCAGCCACTCACCATTAGGCCTTTAATTTTATTCTTTTCTCTCATGGCCTCTTTTATCTCTTCTTTCCTTTTCACCTCACTACCTGAATCCCGCTTGATGATTGTTAAATTTTTAGTTGTTCAAGGTATGCTTCTTTAGGTGATAAAGGAGTAAGGGTAAATTTCTACCCATTATACATAAAAGAATACATATTCATGTGCTCATCATGCATAATACGCCTATCAAATTGTCATGACCTACCCAAAAATATATGACCAGCTTACATAGGTATGACATCACACACAACTTCATCCACATATCTATTAATAGAGAATACAACAACTACTTGCTTGGTAACTTTGAATTCACCACTTTTATTCAGCCATTGTCTTCTATATAGATTAGGGTGTTTATCACATTTCAACCCTAACTTTTCTACCAAAGTGGTACTAGCCACATTAGTGCTACTGGCCTTATCTATAATCATGCTACAATTTTTCCACCTATAAAATATCTCGTATAAAATTTGTTCTCCCTTTGTTCTAGACTATCTTCCTTCACAATCAAATTCAATGCGCGCCTAGCAACTAAAAATTCACCCTTAATGGCATATCCATTATTCTCATAAACATCAAAACAATATTCTAAAGGTCTCATTACCATCATCAAACTCGGAAACAATTTCACCACTCTTAATAAACATAGTCTTCATATTAGGACAATCAAATGCATAATGACCATGTCGTTGACATTTAAAGCACTTAACATCCTTATATTTAGAAGTTTTAGAGGATGAATCAGTAGTATCTTTTTGAATTGAAGTACTCTTCTCCTTGTCTTTATTTGACTCATTGTCTTTCTCTTTGGAATTTGAATAGTGCCCCCTTCTTATTTTCATTTTTGCTCCATTTTGGATTCCATTTGTTGCTAGAATTAGAGAAATACTTGGTTGCCCTTCTTTTTTTGTGGTCTTTCCACCTTCATTGCAATGTTCACTAAGTCCTCCATCTCTACATAATGTTACAACTCAACTATATCAGCAATTTCCCTATTCAATTCCACCCAGGAGCCGAGCCATTATCACCTCTTCCTCCTCTTCTATGTTAATTTTAATAAATAATATCTCCATCTTCTTATGATAATCTTCTATCGATTTAGTTCCTTGTGTGAGTCTTTGTAATTGTTGGTGCAACTCTCTATAGTAGTAAGATGGCATAAACCCTTTCTTCATCACTCTTTTCATCTCTTCCCAAGTGGATATGGGTGGTTTTCTATTCCTCCTCCTATTCTTTACCAATTCATCCCACCAAACTAATGCATAATCAGAGATTTTCACTATTCCAATCTCACTTTCTTATCTTCATAATAGTTGTGACGAGCAAAAATCATGTCCACCTTTCTTTCCCATTCCAAGTACACTTCAACATCTTTCCTACCTTTGAAGGATAGAATTTTCATCTTGATGGCATTAATGTTGCTATCTTTTTTCTCAATTCTTTCTTTTCTCCTTACTTTACCCGTCATGGATTGCACTTCTTCTTTATACTCGTCATACGTTCTTTCCAATTCTTCCTCCCAATTCCTATGATTGTCAATTGATCTACTCCGACTTTGGATTCTACTGGTTTCATTAATTCTCTCATCCATCCCATCTGTCCTAGTAAATAACTTCTTGAACTCATTCATGAATGCCTTTCTACATCACTTTCAAATTAGGCACATTGTCATCCTTTTCATGTAATGTTTCCTTTTCATCTCTTTTTTTAGCCATTCTTATAACAAAAAGCTACAAGAAAAATAGTTACTCCCTTGCGTTCACTCAAAAGATGGCGCTTCATTCGTGTTTAATTGGCTTTTACCCTCTTTTAAGCTTACACACTCAAGCCTTTTTTCGTTCAAGCTTGTTGTACACAATTGCATTGCAAAATTCAATTTTCAGTCAAGGTAATTTACAAATAACAAATTAAGATTTAGGAATGCAATGAAAAGACCTAAGACGACGATGGACACAAAGCTAAAAGCAAGTATATCGAAATGAATGAAGGAAAAAAATGGGCACACAAGAGGAAAGGATGTGTGCTGCCCAAAAAAAATACAGAATTTAAACTAACAAGAATCAATTTGTTAATTATGGTGTAAATGGAATCAAAAAGTAAAAGATGCAAAATAGATGAAAACGATCTAGAAGGGGGGTTGAATAGATCTTTGAAACTTTTTCATAAAGTTCTACAAAAACTAGAAGTTAATACAGACAAAACAATTTAACAAATTTAAATGCAAAGAGTAGGGAAGAGAGGCAAACACTGTTTTTATAGAGGTTCGGTGCTAAGACCTACGTCCTCTACCTAAGCTCTCACTTAGGATTTTGGCAAAACACTTTACTACACACTTTTTAGTTTAGCGTGAACTTTTTAATACAACTTGACTTCCGGCTCAAACTATACCTAACAACTGATTTGTTTTCCGGCACAAATCCTACCTCACAAGTGATTTTTCACCAATCACTCAACTCACAATAATAACAGTGATAAAGATGAAGTAATAATGCTTAGTACACTTGAGAACAATTTAGAATAAGCTAAGAGCAGAATGAGAGCAAATTATGAGCTATAGTATCTTTTTGGACTCGTCTTTCTTGATCATTTGATCTTCCAATATTTATTTGCAGACTCTAAGGTGATTGTCGTTGTTGGTGAAGTCTACTAGTCGTTGTAGCATAATTTCCTTTCCATTTGTGATTGATTCGGATAGATTTTGGTAAGCTACACCTAATAGTCGAATAATCGAGGTGTTATGTCAACTTTGTCTTCAAAGAGTAGTCGACTAGAACCAACATTTTTTCATGCGAGTTTCATCTCCACTCTTCGAATAGTCGACTAGTGCATCTATCCAACTGATTAAGTAGTCGACTTGCAACTTGTTGATCGACTTGTTTCATGCCCCAACTAATGTATCTGATTTTATTAGTCGACTTGCCACATTGTAGTCGACTAGTGCTTGATCTTGTGACAGATTTTGTATGATCTTCAATATTTATTGTTGGGATCTCTTGTACGTTGTCTATCTCTTAATTTGTATTAATCCTTTAATTGAATATCAATCCATAAATACCTGAAATAATTTCTTAACCAATTCTATGCATTTTATTATTATCAAAACATAGAAGGATTTAATTTGTCAACCACCATTGGTCCAAGAATATTTAAATACTAACTACAATAACCATATATATGCTGATAAGAAGGCTTCTTTAACCTAAAAGAATCTTTTATAACATTATTAAGTTTAGTGACAACTTCATATATTAAATGTTTATAGGAGAAGTAATGGTCACTCTCTAGACTAAGGAAACCTACCCATTATATCTCCAATGTTTTTTTTTATCGCATATGTAAAGAATACCTTGCTTAGTGTGGTATATATACAAGAGAAAAAGGTATAAGATTTATGTCAAAGATGGAGTATATCAAATTCAAGACACATAGTTGGGCTTAATTAATCAAGTTAACATAACTACAAATTGGATTTTACTACTTTATCTCTATAATGCCACTCATTCATGCTTCTTAATAAAATTGAAGTATTTGTTAGAACTATGATATTTTTATTATGGCTACCTTAATTCTAATGTATTTAATTCTCTTTAACCAAAAAAAATTATAACTAAATTTTTTTAATTATTACTCTATCTCAAGTTTGTAAAGAATATTTTGTTAGCAAAATAACACTATAATCAGTTTTCACAAGGAAAGCCATGAAGAGAAAAAAACATATCAGAGTTATTATATACCAAACTTTGTCACCTAATGAATACATCTTTGAATAGATGTTCAAGATATTTAATCGCGTTTATAAATGATTTAATAAAAAATTTGGGTATATTTTTACATGAAAAATCTAAAGCTTTTATATCTTTCAAAAACTATAAAGTGTTACTTAAGAAAGAAATAGGTTGTTTGTATAGATTGTGCCAAAGAAGATAACCTATAAGAATTTGTTACATTTTATGAGAATTCATAAAAATCACACTATGTTAAATATTATATGAAACCTTTTGACAAAGAGTGGCATTCTAAAAACCTTCTAGCTTGGAACAGACAATTGGAACCTTTATATTTTAAATGAAAGTCTCACATTTGTTGTTCAAAATATGACATCAGAAAAGAATGGAGCAGATAGAGACTTCAGTATGTCATTTCATAATTTTTGGTTGTGAAGCCTACACCCATAATTCGTACCAAAATAGGACAAAACTAGATTACAAAGGAGAGAAATAAATTTTTCTTAGTTTTAGTGATCAATCAAAAGCTTATAAGCTCTATAAACTTACGAGTAAGAAAATTGATATAAATAATGGTGTAGTTTTTAATAAAGAAAGGTTATGGGTATGGAACAATAATATTGTTGAACAATAATTACTAGTTAAATTTGATAGAATTAACAAAGAGGAAGATAGTAGATAACAGAAAGTGATCAACAAATTCCACCATATGGTCCATCAAATGTTCCAAACTTTCTAATAATAACAGAAAATGAAGAATGACCTCAAAGTGTTAGAAGAATACATGCATAGATGACTAATTACGAGGTTTTGAGAGCTCATTTACACATTTTGCTTTATTTTTTATTATGATCCTATAACAATTAAGGATGTTATCAAAGAATCAAAATGGGAAAATGCGAGGAATGAAGAAATTTTAGCTATTAAACAAAACAACATATTAAATGTCACTAAGCTTCTAACAGGACATAAGACTAGAGATGGCATTTATGCCTAGACCCGACTTTAAGTAAGCGGGCTTGATTTGAGTTTAATGGCCTTCATGTCGAATTTAAATTTTTTTTGAAAATTTTGATTTTCGCGTTGTTTCAATCTCGAACTACCTAACCCAAAGTCTGAAAATTTTAAGTAAAAAATAATATAATTTTTTAAATTTTAAATTAAAAATAATCAGGTTTGGCTATGCCTGATTGAGTTTTGGGTTGCTCAAGCCTTATCAAGCTTGGGTTTGAACTCAAGTCATTTGCCTAAGGCTTAATCAGGCTTCGAATTGAGCCCACATCTAAGCATAATTTTTTTTAGGTTAGGATTAAGCCTGGGTAGGCCCAACCTTGGCCTAATCAATGCCATCCTTACATAAGACGATTGGTTTCAAGTGAATGTACAATACAAAATTGAAAAATAATGGAGAATGATAAGTACAAGACACATTTAATAACAAAAGGTACAAGCAAGAATTTGAAGTTAATTATAGAGAAGGCTTCGCTTTTTCTACAAAACATGATATAATTAGAGTAGTGATTGCATTAGCAATATAACATTCATAATTATCTTCTAAGTAGACATAAAATGTACATTTTTGCATCATGATCTTCTAGAACAAGTATTTATCAATCAACCTTCCAGTTATGAAAAGCTTGAAAGTGAATACGAGTTTTTTAGAATAAAGTGACATTATACATATTAAAATAAGCACCATGTACTCAGTATAATCATGTTAATGCTTAATTTTTTAAGGAAGTATTTAAAATTGTTCATAGGAGTATACATTTATTGCAAAGATTATATAAAGAAATGTTTCTTAGCTTTTGCTTATTTTTAGATGATCTTATTTTTCTGGAAATAATGGAGCTACATTTGATAAATTTAAAAAATCTATAATGGTTGAATTTGATATATCTTATCTTGGAAAGATGCATTATTTTTTGGTATTGAATTACTGTCACTTACAACTAAAATTTTTAGGTAATAGTAAAAAAAAAGGAAGCTAATGTTTTTTGTTAGAATTCAATTTAAACCCAAACATATTGACATGTTTTAAAAGAACTATATATTTTACAAACATTTAATTTTAACCCCAACTTAACTTCTCCATCAATCTTCTGTTACAAAGAGCACATGTGTCATATTTTTTTTGTAAATTCCTTGCTAAATGCCTATCCTATGTGGCAAGTGGAGCTCAAAAAATAAAAAAAAAATCTATATCTCCCTATCCTCTCTCTTCTCTCTCGTCTCTCTCTCTCTCTCTCTCTCTTCAACTTCTCATTTCTTCTCTCTTTGCTTCTTTCTATTATCTTCATCATCTTTTCAAACATCATACTACTAACCACCGGTCAATTATTTCCAAGAAATGAAAAAACACCAATAATGCATGACACCAATAAACCTAATTCTATAAAAAAAAACCAACCTAATGGCTAAAGCACTAACAACAACTCCATTAAATGCTTATAAAGAGTCCCAAAACATAAGAGCTGTAATATTTTAGTTTAAGGTCATATTGTTAATGCACTCTCTACCAGGCAGGCTGATAGTTAAATATACGCTTTCATGTTAAAGGTGAGAGGATAAGATTCTTCTCATTGATTGTTTCTAAGCCCATATTCTACATCTAAAGTATCATGAAGTACTCAAATCAAAATTTTGATATTTTTCTACTTTTAAAAGACTAAATTTCTTTTCTTGTCTTTACTTTCTAACGATGCTCTAAAAAGCATAGAAAAGTTGAAATCAACTATAATTTTATGTTCTTCTCATTAAGAAAAGTTCAGAGGAGAGTCCTCACTATTGCTCACTTTAACTTTATTTAGGCTAGGCCTATCATCCAAGTGCCACAAATATTTGATAATTCTTACCCATATAACTGCACTTAATATTTTATCAAAACTGAAAGTGATATATATCAAACAAGTGGGAAATAATTAAAAGAGGAAAATTCACAAAGAAAAAAATCTTATGTGATAGTTTAGAATAAACTCTTTAGAGATAACTGCTTAGATATTGGATTTGTTTGATTAATTTGAGAATATATAAACATTTTCAAAACAATTTTCGTATGTTAAGGTGGTAATGTAGAAGAAAACATGATGCGTTATTCCTAGGATTTACCTTGTATGTTTACCTTCTCACTTTTTAAAGGAGTCCTTCACACCATTTAAACTATTCTAAACCCTATTGAAACTCTAGTGCTTGTGTAGGAAGTTATACATTTAAATTATATATTCTTGTTATACAATATATTATATTACTGTAAACAATTATTTCCTGATAAAAGAAGTGGTAAAACATAATTTTTTGTGAAATTATTCTTAAAGTTTGCAAAAGAACTCAGGTTCAATTGATTCGATTTGATCAAATTCAAAGTCAATGAGTTAGCTTCAATTGATTTGCACCTTTTTCACAAAGCGATGTCATTTTGGAAACTTTCATGTTCCAAATTTTCTCGTCTTTTAGTTACCTTTTCTCTTCCAAAACACTGGAATTTACTTGTAATTAAACACTCCATAAAATGAAAATCATAAATTAGTGACTGAAAAAGCATAAAAATTTGCCTAAGTTTGAATCCTTACAAAAATTTCTAAGTATGATAAGTCAGGTTAAGAAAAGGTGGTCTTTTTTTTCTCGAAACCTCTTGTTTTATTGTAACAATCAAAAGAGTTAAAGTAGAGGGGTTTTAAGTTTAATGAACAAAGATGAGTAGAGTAGGAGCATTAGATTTCTTCTACAGAGAGGCTAATGACTTGGTTATATAGCTTGATTTTCTTTTAAGGTTTAAACCAACTTATAACTCTTATTATGGTTCTTTAATTCTCTCTTTTTCTTTAATTCTCCTAAGTTGATTATATTTTCACACAGATATAAACAGTCAAAATCTATAGGATGAGAACATTTTGATGAAACAATGGAACTTGGATTTCAGGATATTTCTTTTGTTGGACTAAGAAAATTGAAGCCTTTTTAGTTCATAAGTGTTTGGCATATCTCATAACAAAACTCTAAATTTAGGATTTTACTTAGAGATTATTCAATGATTTTGTTTCTTAAACAAAATTCGAGCAACCTCAAGTCTTTTGTCATTTATTGCTTGCATGTTGTTTAGGGTATAAAGTCTTTATAGACTATGGGGGTGTCAAGTTATTACTTAGAGTTAAGACTTGAGAAAGAAAAGTTAGAATAATCAACCTTCCTTGTCTATTTTTAACTAGGTTATTAACGAGGATAGAAAGTTTCTCTTGTAACTTGAATACGACCTCTTGAATTGCCACTATATCATATTATTATGTAAGTTATCAATTTTTTGTTACATTAATCATGTATTATATCCTTGAGTACTAAAAATTTGAGGATAAAGATGCAAAGAAATGTTCTACATTTCACGAGTCACGATGCATCAATCTATGCACTAAAACTGTTTATTTTGCTAATTTCAAATTGTGTTAATTCATGAAGCAAATCTATAAATTAAAATTATACATATGAAAATTCATTTAAGTAGAATGTGTGAAGAGAAAGATAATTACTTTGAGAAGAATAATTAATACAACGCATGTGTGAGAAGAAAAAAGATTAGTGGAGTCAATTTATAAGGCTATTATAATGTAAAAACTTCATGGTTTATAATTTATTTTTTAATTTATGTTTCAATTGTAATCTAGTGAATGAACATAGAGCATACAAGCGAGTTGTTAAGTTATCAATTTACGCTTATTTTATACTTAATTCTCTTTAATGTGTTGAAATTATTATTCAAAATTAATGAAATTGTCTTATAATTATTTGCAGATGATTTTCAACATCTTAGAGGTGAAATTGAATTAAAAATATCCAAAAAAATGAAGAAAATCCAAAATTCCAAATTTGATAGCAATTCAGTGACTAAGCGTGGGCACATGTAAGGATGAAATCAATCTGCAGATTTATTTTCAAGATTCAAAATCGATATTTTCACAATCTTTAAAGATCAGATTGCCATCTTATCAAGGGGATCGACCACCTAAGATTGGGGGATACGTTATTTGTTCAATATCACAAAAAAAGAGAGAGAGGAAAGATTGAAAAAGTATAAAAGAGAAGGATTTTTACTGTTCACGTAGCTTTTGTTTTCTAAGATAGTTTACACTTTTTTTGTAGTTTTTTAGTAGGTTTTTCATTAGAATATTTTTCATTTTCTCTGCAGAATTTTCTTCTTTTCTTTTTGTCAGCATAGGATAGGAATAGTTTTGACTTTTTTTTTTGCATTGTCCTTCTTGGTTTGACAACCTTTAGTGTTAGGATAGTTTTTATATTTTCTGTAGATTTTTCATTAGAGATTTTTACTTTTTGCAGTGTTTTTCTAAGAATTTTCGATTTTTCTAGGAAAATACCAGGGATGGAGACCTTTCATTTGTCTATTTCGTTGATTTTTATTTTCTTTATGAATAGCTAAACTTCTTTTCTTGGTTAAAGGAAGCCATGTTATCCGTTATTATGTGTGAGATGTTTCAATAAAGTTTATGTTGTTGATGAATATTGAATATCTTCCGAATTACTTTTTCTAATTGAGTTGATTACTTTCTAGGTGCGCAACTAGGGATTAATTTGTTCAATAGCTAGATTAATAAAATATGACGTTCAGTTTCGTTAATCACAAATAGCAATTAGGATTATCTTATTTACGTTAGTGTCATAAATTCTAAGAAGATATTTGCTTGATTGATTGCATATCGTACATGTATTTCTCTTGCTCATTAGTTTCTTGATTCGTAAAGTTATTATTCAATTGAACCTACGATTGTATCTAGGTTGTTGTTTAATAAGAATGCTAGGATACATGTTTCTAGTCATTACACTTAAGAGAAAACATCCCCAATGAATGTTTATTAATGATTGAAATTTTATGTCAAGGATCCAATTTAGCGTGATAATATCGGTGACCTGAAAACCAAGGTATTTCCCATTCAATTTTTAGATCCAATTATTTCTTGTGGTTTTCAAATTTTCTTATATTTTTTCTTAAACTGTCGTGAATCAAATCCCCCTATTTTGTTACTTTGTTTTAGTTTTAAACTCGCTAATCTTTACTGTTAAAAATTCTTCGTGGGAACGATATCCATTTACCACTACTATATTAAATTGTATCAATAGAAGTGATTTTTTTTAATTTGGTTGCAGGCGACAACAATACCAAATTTTGACGTCATTATCGGGGAATTTCTTAACGGTTTTTCTAATGATATTTTTGTTTTTGTTTTTGGTGTCGTTGCCCTTAGTTACTTTGTCTTCTGTTTGTTTTAGTTTCATAACTCTTTTTGATTTTTCGATCTTTTAGCGGTATGGCTCACTATTAGTATGCTTTTGATTATAATTTTGCATATTATCCTTATTATAATAATGAGTTTCCATCTGTTGCGACTTCCAGGTTTGACCATCAAGTGGTGGATTTCACACTCTTAGCTGCACAAGTACCGAGAGATGATCAATAAGCTAAGGTATGTGAAGTTTGTTCATTTTTAGGTTATTCTTTTTGTACGTATTCCTTTTTGCAGGATACAAAGTACAAATTCGCTTCTCCACTAAGTTACTATGAAGAGCAGTCCTACTTCTTACCAGAGCCTCCACCTGCACCATTGCCACCACAAGCTAATGAAATGTCTTTGGAGGAGATCGTAATGAGTTTGGCGACGAGCATTCTTCAATTCCAGAATTTTAGACAACTGTATCTGCCTAGATAACATCAAACTACAACATCCAATTTCGAAGGTAAGATTTCCTTGGAGGATATAATTCAATCTTTGATCACTAACACTTTGACGCTTCACCGGAGTATTGAAACATGTATCTGAAATATTGAAAATCAACAAAGGAATATTGAAAATCAATTAAGCCAAATGACAGTTGCCATCATTTGATTGGAGACACAAAATTTTGGAAAATTTTCAGCACAGTCAAAGATCAATCTTAACCAAAGTACGAAGGCTATCACATTGCAGAGTGGTAAGGAATTGCAGGAACCACTTCTGAAAAATTCCAGAAGAGAGGTAGAAGAAGAAATCACGCAAAAGACACCTTTGCAACCAGAAATTATGTAAAACAATCTGCAAAAAATGGTGATTCTGCCCCCTTTTCTAAGTCGATTTTTCAAGGCAAAAAAGGAAGAGCAAGCAGAGTTAGTAGAGGAAGAGATTATAGTTCAAGAAAAGATGGAGGATATGCAACCTCCTAAGGTAAGCGATACAATTCATTTTATTGCTAACTGAATTTCGTTTCCTTTTCCTAGTTGTTTACAGGTAAAAGAAGAAAAAGAAAAAGAAGAGAAGCAAGAAGAAGAAAAGTCGCTAATCATATATGAGTTGAACGAGCTGTGGGCAAGCGAGCTGAAGAATAAAGATGACAAGCAACATGTTGAGTCACCACAACCATTGGCGTTACTTTTACAGAGACAATCTCGGTGTGAGAAGGGCGATGTCCGAAAAGATGAGTTGACATTAGAGTATGATAGTGAAGCGATGAACTTTCACTTATTAGAAGTCATAGAGTATCGTGCTGATAAGGAGTCGACTTCAAAGGAAGTTACTCTAGGTTCCTCACGAAATTTGAGCATGCTTCCTATTGGACTCAAGCATCCATTCGATAATAGATGATGCATATATGCCAAGGGTCAAGCTTATGACCTTTGATAGGAGGCACCCCATTCGTATCCTTTCTTTTATGTGTTTTTTAGCAATTTTCTTTTATTTTTATTTTTAGGTTTACTTCAGTTTAATTAGGAATTTAATTTAATATTTTCGATTATGCAATTTTAATTTTCATCCTTTCATTTTAAAACTAAAAAAATTAAAAAATGAAAACAACGAAAATTTTGATTATTCTCACCACCGGTCCCCCTCTCTTTTCCCTCTTCTGTTTTAATCAAATTTTCTCCTTCATGTTTTAATTTCCAACAGCCGCACATCACACCCATATTCACTCCCACTTGCTTAATTTAACTCATGCCACTCTTAGTCTTTATTGCCACCTCACCCATCAACCCTAATGATCGCGGCTCTGTCGATTCGACCTTAAGATTGATCCTTGGAAACCGGTCAAAAATAATAAATTCTAAGATTGCGATATAGGATGCAACCTCGGGTCGTCTCACTTAATTGGAACCAAGTGAAAAAGGTCTAAGCTAGCCTAATTACCAAAAATTGCAATCAAGTTGATAAAATGGTGGTTTGGTGTGATGCATGCTGATTGGAACTGGTAAAAGTAATTAAAATAGGAGAAAAAGTATAAAAGAATATTTTTGGATTTTTGTAATTATGCAATTGACAAAAACTAAGATAGTAATCAAATTG
>JANIHY010000209.1:16211120-16221293 GCA_027479065.1 Erythroxylum brevipes
TTTTTTTCATCAAAAGTTCGGGGTCCAACAATGGGGTCAGCTGCACACAATTTTTCTTCCATTCAATACTAGCCAAAAAGAATTGCAACAAAATCTTTTCCATCACTTCTCATAATGGCTATATCATCATGAATCCAAAGGAGATACATGAAGAAGCTTTCATATTCTTTAGCTCTTCCCTTGTCATAGAAGTATTAACAAATGTATCTACTGACGATCTCCAACAATTCAATCTGCAACAAGTTTCTCATTCAGATTTTGTTCTATTAACCAAGCCAATGCAGGATAGTGAGATTGAGAAATGTGTCTTTGAAATGAATTGTAAGAAGGCCCTAGGATACGATGGATTTAATGGTTTATTTTACCAACATTCGTGGAATATAATTAGTGGATTTGTTAAGGAGGCTATTCACGAATTCTACAGAAATGGAGTTCTTCTCAAGGAAATCAACAAAACTGTTAAGTCATCAATTTGCATTTATTTGATACTTAATTATCTTTAATGTGTTGAAATTATTATCCGAAATTAATGGAATTACCTTATAATTATTTGCAGATGATTTTCAACACCTTAGATATGAAATTGAACAAAAAAGATGCAAAAGAATGAAGAAAATCATAAATTCCAAGTTTGACAACAATTCAATGACTAAGCGTGAGCACGCCTAAGGATGGAATAAATCTGCAGATCAATTTTCAAAAGTCAAATTTGAGATTCTCACAATCTTTAAAGATTATATTGTCATCTTTCAAGGGGATTGACCACCTGAAATTGGGGGATACAGTATCGGACGAGAATCAAGGAAAGATAGGAGGGAAATCGAAAAAATAAGCATAAAATGAGAGAGGATCATTATTCACACAGACTAGTTTTTAGAGATTTTCATTTTTTTGTTTTATTTTCAGTCTTTTTACGTTTTCTGCACTCTCTCCATTAATATTTTCACGTTTTTTAGTAAATACCAGGGATGGAGACTTTATGCTTTGTTATTTCTTTTGTTTTCAATTCCAGTATGAGTAGCTAAACTTTTTGTCTTGAGGTTGAGGGGAACCGTGTTATCCGCTAGTATGTGTGAGATGTTTTGAATAAAGTTTATGTTGTTAATAAACATTGAATATCTTCTGATCTACTCTTTCTAATTAAATTTGTTGGTTTCTAGGTACATAACTAGGGATTAATGTGTTCAACCGCTAGATTAACGAAATATGACATTCAATTTTGCTAATCACAAGTAGCAATTAGGATTGTCTGCTCTACGTTAGAGTCGAAAAATCCTAAGGAGATATTCACTTGATTGATTGCATGTCGTAGATGTATTTCACTTGTTCATTGGTTCTTGATTCGTAAAGCTATTATTCAATTAAACTTACGATCATATCTAGGTTGTTGTTTAATAAGAATGCTAGGATACATGTTTCTAGTCATTACACTTATGAGAAAATATTCCCAATGAATGTTTTTTAATGATTGCAATTTTATGTCAAGGATCCATAATAGCATGATAACACTGGTCAACCAAAAATAAAGGTATTTTCCCATTAATTTTTCAGATTCAATTATTGCTTTCGATTTACGATTTTTCTCATAATTTTTCTTATATTGCGTGAATTAAACCCCCTCCCCCAATTTCATTACTTTGTTCCAATTGAATTCGTAATTTCGTTACTGTTAAGATTCCTCATGGGAACGATATCTGCTTACCGGTACTTCATTAATTTGTATTAACGTAAGTGATTTCTTTTGAATTTGGTTGTAGGCGACAACATTACCAAATTTTGACGTCGTTGTTGGGAAATTTGTAACGATTTATGTACATTACGAGTTCAAACCAATCAAAGAATTTGCAGTATAACCCTGAAATCGAGAAGATAGCGAAAAGACTGCGGAAACAGACCAAACTTCAAAAAGAGACACAGAGAATGGATAGAATAGTCGCAAACCTCACTCTTTGTGAATTAACCGCACCCACGGACGCACAACAGCCTCATTGCATCAATTTGCCAAATTTAGGTGATAACAATACCTTTGATTTAAAATCTGGGCTGATTCATTTGTTACCTATTTTTAGGGGTTTACCAGGAGAAGACTCATACAAGCACTAGAAGGAATTCGACGTGGTTTGTATGGGGATGAAGATGACAAATGTGACGGAAGAGCATATTAAGCTGAGAGTCTTTCCATTCTCCCTTAAAGATGATGCGCAAGATTGGTTATACTATTCAGTCAGAGAAAACGTGCAAACGTGGGCTGAAATGAAGAGGTTTTTCTTCGAAAAGTATTTTCCAGCATCGAAAGTAGCTAATATTCGGAAAGAGATTTATAGAATTCATCTACACACGGGAGAAACACTGTATGAGTATTGGGAGAGATTCAAGAAACTATGTGCTAGCTGTCCACACCACCAAAGAGTTGAACAGTTATTGATTTAATATTTTTATGAAGGGCTCTTACTTTCGGATAGGAGTATGATAGACGCTGCAAATAGTGGTGCTTTAGTTGATAAAACGCCGACGACCGCAAGGGAATTGATTGCTAACATGGCCTCCAACACTCAACAATTTGGGATACGTTCTGGGTACGGATCAAAGGGTGTGAATGAAGTTAGCGTAACCTCGTTGGACAAGAGATTGGATGACCTCACTTCTTTGGTGCGACAATTGGCGGTCACAAAGAAAGAAGAAGCAAAGGTATGTGGTATATGTTCAATGTTAGGACATGCTATTGATTTATGTCCAATTTTGTAGGAGGAAAACACAGAATAGGTGAATGTCGTGGGAGGATTTGCTGGGCTAAGCCAAAGGATGTACGACCCATTTTCCAACACCTACAATCCGGAGTGGCGCGATCACCCGAATTTGCGATATGAAAATCCTTAAGGGCAACAAACGACCATGAATTTCTAGCAGTTTAGACAGCCATATGTGCCTAAAAAAAATCCAAATATATCATCAAATGTCGAAGGTAAGTCCTCTTTAGAAGATATAGTGCAATCTTTGGCCACTAATACTTTGACGTTTCAGCGGAGTACTGAAACAAGCATCCAAAATATTGAAATACAACAAAGGAACATTGAGAATAAATAGAGAAACATCGAAAATCAATTAAGCCAAATGGAAACTTCCATAAATCGATTGGAAGTGAGAACTTCTGAAATTTTTCCAGCGCAATCGAAGATTAATCCTAGACAAAGTGCTAAGGCTATCACATTGCAAAATGGTAAGGAACTACAACAATAACTTCCAAAAAATTCCAAAAGAGAAGTAGAGGAAGAAATTACTCACATAGCACCTTCACAACCTAAATTGACACAAAAAGGGGTGCAAAACAAGGTGCTTCTGCCTCCTTTTCCGAGTTGATTTGCAAAAGCAAAGAAGGAAGAACAAGAGAAGGAGATTTTGGAGACTTTCTGAAAAATTCTGGTGAATATCCCTCACCTTGATGCAATTAAATAGATTCCACAATATTCTAAATTCCTTAAGGAGCTTTGTACGTCAAAGAGGAAATTAAAATTCGATGAGAAAGTCCAATTAGGAGAAAACATTTCAGCAATTTTGCAAAAGAAAAACCTTCCAGCGAAATGTCAAGATCTAGGTATGTTTACTATCCCATGTCAAATTGGGGATTTGCGGATTGAAAGAGCTATGTTAGATTTAGGTGCGTCCATAAATGTTATGCCTTATGATGTGTATAAATCTTTAAATTTTAGACCTCTTAAAGAAACTAACAGAGTGATTCAATTAGTAGATTGCTCAAATGCTTATCCGAAAGTTGTGTTAGAAGACATATTGGTTCAAGTAGGAAACATGTTTTTTTCGGCTGATTTTTACATTTTGCAGATGGGCACCAATGATGCATCTTCCTCCACTCCAATTTTATTTGGAAGGCCGTTTTTGAAAATGATTAGAACCAAAATAGATGTTCATGATGGATCTTTAACTATGAAATTTGACGGTGACTTAATTAAGTTCAATATTTATAATACCATGAAAATTTTGGATGATGAACAATCTATTATTTCTGTGGATTTTATTGATACATAGGCACAGGGAAATTGGATTTTGGAAGAAAATTTGGGTTTGGAATAATCCTTGAAGAAGGAGACACATTACAAGGAGGTGAAGAGTCGTTATTCTTTAGTGGACAAATGAAGGAGACGTTAAGGTGGCAAGGAAGTGATGAATCAGCATTATCCATGGAACAATTGGAAAACTCATCTCATTGGCAAGAAACGGAAAAATTGACATTAGCTAGTGAACTACCAGCTGCACCACATGAGACGTCATTTTGCACAAATACAACCGAACCCCTTCATCAGCTCACGTCCGTGGAAACATCCAAAAGGGTGGATAAATTGTTGCCACCGTTGACTAGCCCACCAAGATTGGAATTAAAGAGCTTACTTAGTCATCTAAAATACATCTTTTTAGGTGAGAAAGATACATTGCCTCTTATTATTTTTAATCAACTTTTGGATGTGCAGGAAAGCCAGCTAGTTAACATTTTGAAGGAGAATAAAGAAGCTTTCAGTTGGACGGTAGCTGATTTGAAAGGTATTAGCCCCACTATCTACATGCATCGAATCTTGATGGAAGATGAAGCGAAGGAGGTGAGGCAACCACAACGTCGTCTAAACTCACCCATGATGGAAGTGGTGAAGAAAGAGACTTAGAAGCTTCTTGATGTGGGCATCATTTATCCGATTTCATATAGTAAGCGGGTAAGCTCGGTCCAGGTAGTACCGAACAAAATTTTTGTGACTATGATTGAAAATAGCAAAGGTGAGTTAATACCGAATCATGTCCAAAATGATTGGAGGGTATGCATAAATTATAGGAAGCTTAATTTAGTTACTAGTAAAGATCATTTTCCACGTCCATTTATTGATCAGATGTTTGAAAGACTTGCGAGTAAATCTCACTATTGTTGTTTAGATGGCTATTTAGGATATCATTAGATTTTAGTGGCACCTAAGGATCAGAAGAAGACAACCTTCACATGTCTATTTGGCACTTTTGCTTATCGAAGAATGCCATTTGGATTGTGCAATGCACCTGTGAATTTTCAATAGTGTATGGTAAGTATTTTCTCCAATCTTTTAGAAAATTGCATGGAAATTTTTATGGATGATTTCACAATATATGGGGAGTCTTTTGAAAAAGTGCTAAAATGTTGCATTGAAACTAATTTGGTTTTAGATTATGAAAACTGTCATTTCATAGTTGATCAAGGCATTATTTTGCGCCATACTGTTTCATCGAAAGAAATTGAAGTCGATAGGGCTAAAATAGATGTTATTTGATCTTTATCTTACCTCGCGAATGTGCAGAAAGTCCGTTCTTCTCTTGGTCATGCAGGATTTTATCGGCGATTTATCAAGGATTTCTCCAAAATTGCGCAATCCATTTGTAGATTGCTCTAAAAAGACGTGAAATTTGATTTCGATGCGTCATGCAAAAGTGCGTTTGATGAACTCAAGGAGCGACTCACTACAGCGCTAATTATTTAGCCACCACAATGGGACATGCCTTTCGAGTTGATGTCTGATGCTTCTGATTATGCAGTTGGCGTCGTTTTGGGCCAAAAAGTGGACAAGGTATCTCATGTTATTTATTATACTTCTATGACACTTAATGATGCCCAGAAAAATTATTCTATGACGGAGAAGGAGTTTTTAGTGGTCATCTTTGGATTGGAAAAGTTTCAGTCATACTTGTTGGGAATGAAGGTAATCATCTATTTAGACCATGCAGCTTTGAAGTATTTGGTGAACAAGATTGCTCCAAGAATTTAATTTGGAAATTCGTGATAAGAAAGGAGCTGAAAATTTGGTGGCCGCCCACTTGAGCAGGATTACACCAAGTACCGCATCTGATGTTCTTTATGACAAATTTTCGGATGAGTGTCTCTTCACAATTTAACAGGTAATTCCTTGGTATGCGGGCATAGTGAACTTTTTAGTAACTAAGTCTTTACCTAGTGATTTATCTAGAGCTAAGAGAGATAAAATCAAGTGAGAAGCTAGATATTATGTTTGGGATGAGCCTCACCTTTGGAAATTTTGCTCTGATCAGATTGTTAGAAGATGCGTCACAGATGATGAAATTCCATCTATTTTACATTTTTTTTCATTCATCTGTGTGTGGGGGACATTTTGGTCCTAAAAGAATTGCTCAAAAAATTTTAGAATGTGGAATATTTTGGCCTAAGTTATTTTATGACTCTTATATGTTTTGCAAGTCTTGCAATTGTTGTCAAAGAACAGGTAACTTGGGATCGAGGATTCAAATGCCACTTACGAACATTTTGGTATGTGAGATTTTTGATGTTTGGAGAATAGATTTTATGGGTCCTTTTCCTTCGTCCTTCGGTAAGAATTACATTTTGTTGGCAGTAGATTACGTTTCGAAATAGGTTGAAGCTAAGGCTACTATATCTGACGATGCTAAAACTATTGTTGATTTTGTTAAATCAAATATTTTTGTTAGGTTCAGAATGCCTCAAGCTATCATTAGCGATCGAGGAACCCATTTCTGCAACAAGATTTTTGAAGCTTTGATGAAAAGATGTGGTATCACACACCGAATCTCTACCGCCTACTATCCGCAGACAAGTGGGCAAGCTGAGGTATCCAATAGAGAGATCAAGTCCATACTAGAAAAAGCGGTGAATCCGAACCAAAAGGATTGGAGTCTATGATTGGACAATGCTTTGTGGACATACCGAACTGCGAACAAAACTCCTATTAGCATATTGCCTTATAGGTTAGTTTTCCATAAGCCTTGTCATTTACCTGTGAAAATTGAGCATAGAGCTTATTGGGCTGTGAAACAGTTAAATATGGATAAATTGGAGGTTAGTAACAGTAGGAAGTTGCAATTGCAAGAATTAAAGGAGATTTGTAATGAGGCGTATGAAAATGCAAAAATTTACAAGGAAAAAACTAAGACTTTTCATAATAAAATGATTTCTGGGAAACATTTTTCCATAGGACAAAATGTTCTTCTTTATCATTCAAAGCTTAAGTTATTTCTACAAAAATTACGATTTCGTTGGCTTGGACCGTTTATTGTTACTAATGTTTTTTCTCATGGTGCAGTAGAAATTTAGAGTTTAGATGCCTCTAAGGTATTTAAAGTTAATAGACATCGCCTGAAGTCGTATTATGAAAACTTTTCGGTCGAGCAAGTGGAAGAAATAGAGTTGGTACCTCCAACCTATTTCTAACCAGGTAAGTAATGAAACATGTCCAACTAACGACTTTAAAGAAGCACGTTCAGGAAAACCTGTAAATTTTTTTGGTTTGTCAATGTTATTTATTTACCAGTTTTTATTTTCATTATGTTTATTTCATTAGTTAGGAATTTTAGTTCACATTTTAATTTCTATCATTTTTATTTTTCATCATTTTATTAAAAATTTTAAAAAATGAAAAAATGAAACGTTTTAGTTGTTTCCACTATCCCCCCTTTATTTCCCCTCTCTTTTTCCCTTTCTTCTTTAATTGTCCTTGTCTCTTATTATGTTCAACTGTAGCTGCCGCACATCCATATTCAACTTTTGGGCATTAAATCACACTTACCATGCATTAAACGCTTTCTATCCTAGTCTTCATCGACAACCCAACCACCACTCCTAACTTGCGATTCGTTGATTGTACGTTGGCGTATGGAATTGGAATCTCATAGGCTTGCCACACCCATACATTTTGCTGCTGATGTTTCTCCACCACAATCACCTTCATACGCCACTGAACCACCTTCTGCTATAGCCCCAATGCCAACTTTTATTTCTCCACCACATCCGCCAACGCCTTGATTTCGACACTTCCATAATAAAGAAGCTTTCTTCAACTTTTTTCTTTATTTTTATGCTTCTTTAACATTGAGGACAATGTTGGTCTAGGTATGGGGGAAAGAATTGGAATTTTGATGTGTGAATATTTTCGATTTTTGTGTGGTTTTATTGATTTTTGCGTGAGGTTATGCATGTTAAGCCATGAAGCTTTGTCATAGTAGTTTGGATAAGATTGGGTATATGCATGAGATTAAATTGGGCTAAGTGAGTTTTAAGGTGAAGCATGTTGATTGATTACACTAATTGATCTTATTGGCTTGGTCAAAATTTTGACATTTGAGTTATGAGGTAATGTGTGGAATTGAAGTGAATTCTTAACTTGAACCGGTGAGCAAATTTTGAGCCTAAATGACATCATATTTAGGTCGTTGTTTCTTTGAATTGTGTGATGCTCTTGTATTCATGTTGCCTTTAGAACTTGCATGGAACCGGTTTAAATTTGTTTGATCACATGGGATATAGAAATGATTAAGGCCTTCCTTGTTTTTAAATGCTTTAGCTTACCCACCTAACTATTTTCCCTTTGCAAACACTTTGAGCCTTTATCTTTTTTTTTTAATCAATTACATTATTTTAAAACTCAAAAACCCTATTAGCCTTTCCCCATCACAAGTTGAATGAAGCATTGAGTAATTTGGACTTTTGCTCTATATTGTGTTCTGAGATATTTTTATAGGTACTTCTACTCACGTGTTTATTATTTTCTCTTGTTTTTTATTATTTTCCCTTGTTCTTAGTGTTATTCGGAAAAAAAAAGAAAAAAAAGAGAAAAGGAAAGAAAAAGAAAAGAAAAGAAAAGAAAAGAAAAGAAACGAAAAGGGAAAAAGGAAAAAAAAGATCAAAAAAGAAGAAAAAGAAAAAGAATAAAGTATAGTGGTACTAGTTAGTAATGAGTAGTTGTAGTCCTATTCATTCATGTTTATCTTAGAATTTTAGTTTGCGTGTTCCTTTTACTTGATGCTTTGTGAATGCTTGTGATTGACCCTTTGCCATGTTTTTACCTCACCTGTGAACTTAACCCCATTACAACCCTGAATAAAGTCCTTATGATCTATTAGCTCATGTGATCTGAATGATTGATAACTGGTAAAATTGCAAGCCTAGGATAGTGTAACCTGTTAGGGTGAGATTTGACAGAAACATTTTGCCCTTAAACACTTGAGTGTACAAGCGAAATCTGTGAGAATAATTCAATTTGATTTCATGTTTGCTTTTGAACAAAGATGTCTTAGTTTGACTTCGTTTATTTGCATTAGTGAAAAGCAATTATGAGATGTGTTGTAACTTAAGTCTTATTAGCCCAAGTTAATGGATTGTGTGCACTTGATCTTGTGAAGGATGAATTGATTGAGTCTAGTGGATTGACTTGTTTGCTTGAGGGCGAGCAAAGGTTTGGTGTGGGGGAATTCGTTAAGTCATCAATTTGCATTTATTTGATACTTAATTATCTTTAATGTGTTGAAATTATTATCCAAATTTAATGGAATTATCTTATAATTGTTTGTAGATGATTTTCAACACCTTAAAGATGAAATTGAACCAAAAAGATGCAAAAGAATGAAGAAAATTCAAAATTTCAAGTTTGACAACAATTCAGTGACTAAGCGTGGGCGCGTCTAAGGATGGAATATGTAGCACCCCCTTACCACAGGGTATACACTGGAACGCCGGTAGGTCATTCCGATACATATCCTACGATAAGGGTGAACTACGAACAATCACTACTGTATCTCTCATGGCATCAATAATCATAAAGCATCAATATGAAAATCACTAATTTTTGAAACATAAATTTTTCCCATTTCATATCATCAAAGTAGTAATTGACATAACTGTTAGCTTTTCACTGTCTGTACATTTCTCCAAAAGAAATCTACTACAAAAAGTCTAACTAGGTCATCCCTAAAAAATGTCAACTGACCGACCTTTGAGTCATGACTTCTCTTGCTAACACGATCTACACAGCAGAAAAGTCCCCCTTGGAGCTAGGAGTCTACTCTCTCGGTCCTGAAAAATAATTTGCAATTTTGGGTAAGTTTGCGAACTCAGTGAGGAACCATCATCGATGGTTCACCTAATTCATGCATATACACAGGTATAACCCAGATACACAGTTATTTCACCAAAACACATTCAAAAGTACCACATGATTACTATACCAGTCAAAGGAACCAATTCAAATGCACATGAAATGCGTATGTGACGCTTTTCTAATTTATTACGTTGTTGTGACCGAGCGCTTAAAACTGTCCCATTAAGGGCGCATTAAACGGTGAGCCTTAGGCTCTGAATCACTGTGGGCTCAAGGCCCAATCACG
>JANIHY010000209.1:16236468-16252858 GCA_027479065.1 Erythroxylum brevipes
AATATAATTTATAACTATGTAGGAAATTTTCATTCAAAAATATGAAAATGGAGATAAAAAATTTTATGAAAACAAATAAAGCAAGTTATAAGAAAAAAAATGACTTCTTTCGATTATAGAGAAGTTTGAGGAGGTGGAAATAGATTATTTTTCAAAAACAAAGGTCCTTAAATATGTATCTGGATAGGCATTCAAAGTTACAAACGTAAGTGTACATAAACAAAACCGACAAGCAATAATAGCTATCATTAAATAATCGTGAAAATGTTCATAAGGTGAAAAACAATGGAAAGAGAATCATTGAAAGATGGCCCCTACTACATTAACCAACGGTTGCCTACAATTTTCTCCTTTCAGAAAAGAAAAAAAAAAAAACTGATAATGGGTGCCCATGGTGCTATTTAAACAAAAGACGTTTGAATTATTTTCAACCGGATCGATCACCATGTCGTTCCTTTAAGGAACCAAGCTAAGGATTATGAGAAAAAGCAACCCCTTAGATTCTTAGAAGGACATTGAAGGGTCCGAAGAGGACATCAAAAAGGTAAAGTTGCATCTTCTGACACTGAAGCCTTTTTCTAGTCATTGGATTCGACTAGAGGGTATTTCCTTAGCTTAAAACCATCGACTAAATAATAAACTCAAATTTTAGATTTTTTCTTTGCAATCAATTTCAAAGTTCATACTTAAAACAAAATTGTAATAAATTAATAATATGTGTGGATGAAAATGAATGAGGCAAAGTTGGCACAGAGAAGTGGAACAGAAGATCTGTTCCCTTCTCACGGCGTTAGAAAGAAAATAAAATTAAAGAGAAAATGTAAAGCAATAATAAGTGTTTTAGAGATGATTATGGTCCAGGAATGCTGCTTCTTATATATGCAGCATTAAAATGACTAATCATGATACAACTGCATGTACATGGAAAGCAAATAATTGGCCATCTTCATTACTGGCACCTAATTAAAGCGATAGCATAACAATGATATTTTTAAGAAGTTGTAAATCAAAGACCTTCCACATTAATTAACGCACACATATAAGCAAGGCGACATTTGTATAGCATCATGAGCAATCAGCCTTTCATATATATATATATATATATGTTAGCAGAGTGACTGCTCATGATGTTATATCGTTATATCAGAGGCTATTGCATGTGTGCATTGGTCTGCCTGGTATCTCACTTCTATCGATACGCTCCTCCGAGAGCAGGTGCCCAGTAGTCTGCTCCATTGTCACTGCCAACGTGAAGTGTGCAAGATACAGGAACCAGACACAACCCTCTACTTCGCAAGTCCTGCAGGGGTTCTTCTTGACAGCCCTAAAATATTGATATTTCAAATGCGATTAATGAAGTGTTAGGTTTGAAAATCTACAGGAAATGAGACGAGAGAAAGATGTGAACTTTAAGCAGAAGAAAATTTATGGTAGAAGAAGTGTACCGGTTCAGAAGTTGCTTTCCTCTTCAAGCGGTTATCGTTCAAAAGCTGGAAAATTTTATATAAAAAAAAAAAAGAGAGGAAAACCAATTAACATGTCGCAAACTTCATTAATTTGAACTCCAATGTTCTAAGACAGCTTTTAATCGTTCATAAAGCTGAAAACCTTCTTCTTTTAACAAGCTAGAGCTTTTTCTTTTTCTTTTCAAAAATTGAACTTTATTTTCTCCCCAGGCATTTAACTTTAAAGAATCAATGGATCCAAGAAAAGCATACCTGACCAGGGTCCTCCGGGAATATACAATTCCTTTCTCCTTGAACCTACCAAAAAATAACAATCATTAATCAATTAATGCCCAATACACGTATATGTCCACATCTGATCAACGTGTGTGTGTGCCTATGAAAGAGAGAGAGAGAGAGAGGACAGAAAAATTGAATACATAGTTTGGGAATTGGGAAATTATGGGATAGAATATATGTAGTTCCTTACAGATTGTTGATGTCTCGTGTTTGAGGATCCACTGCCCAAGTAGGGTAAACTGAGAGCCTGTTTTCTTCCACGTAAGGAATAACAGAAGGTGGGAATTGTGAGGACTTGCAATCACTAAAAGAATGTTAAAGGAACTTTGCGAAATAAACAAAAAAAAGAAAAAAGAAGAAGAAGAAAACATGGTTGTTTGCAAAAATGAAAGATGCTAAGAAACGTCACCTCAATTTGGCTTTGAAGGAATCTGATGTATCCTATAGCTTCTAACAAGACAGATGCTGTGTCAGTCTGCATAAAGAAGAAACATCACACCACAAACTTCCAAACTCATTCCTGCGTCTTCTTTATACCGTAGATGAAAAATAAAAATAGATAACAAAAAATCCTAGTTCCACAGGATAATTTAAATAATAAGAAATTGGAGAATAATGTTGGAGCTTTATTCGCGGGGGGAATTGCTTCTTTCTTTCTTTCTTTTTTTTTTCTGAGATATCTGCATGACCAAAGGTATGGGCCTCATATAGTTAATAACTTCAGCTTTTAAACTACCTAGTGTCATTATCAAGATCTAGATTAATTACTGACTGTTTGTTTGGAGCTTATTTACCTTCCCAAATGGAGAGACTAGTTGGTGAAGGGCAGTGATTCTATCACCTAATTTCTCCTTTCTCACCTGCTAAAATGAAAGATGAAAATTGAAGATTTTCATAGTAGTTTGATTGGAAAGTAAATCTATACTTTTTTGTGGACATAAAGAGACGGCAAAAGAATCATAATGCCTCAAGAAATGGCCATTCACGAAAGACAATAGTTCACAAGCCCACAGATGTTTGTATTTGTTTGCTTCTGTTGCGCATGTGTATGTTGTATGAGATGAAAGGATTTGTATTGAACAACAGTAGATTACCTTAAATGTAGATTGGTTTGAAGAAGATGGCTGAACCCTAGCTTTTTTAAGTGCCCCACCAGTAGCGCTGCTGTTACACTACAAAAAATAGTACCAAAAAGAGTTCTGATAAAGCATCAATATAAATAATTATATCAGCTTCATTTTCTCAACCATTCAGGGTTAGCCAATGGTTTAATACTATACAAGTTTATACACTTGATGAATAACTAAAAGTATTCTTGAAATGATGGAATTAATTTGGTTAAGTAGTTTGATTAATAGATCTGAAAATAAGGAACAAATGAAATTGCCATAAGTCGACAAGTTTCCAGAACGTCATACTATGGAGATTTGTGGCTTCAAAATTTATCCATCTCTCAGTGTCATACCTCAGGAGATCGATCTGGCGGTGGATGTCTCCCATCTCCCTTGGTAGAGAAATCCAACATGTTACTACTGAAAGTTGTAACACAGGACTTGGGTGATGAAACAGGCATCAGTTGTGACCAAGTAGGATTAGGTGCAGCCTGGAAGTCTTTGTTTGCATGTCCATAAACATAGCTGCTTACAGAATTTACAGGATTTACATTAACTACCGATGCAGCACTCGAAGCATTGTGTAATATTTGATCCTCCCAATTCTCCACCTTCCCTCCTTGAAAGTGATCTATACTGCCCTTGTCTTCATCGCCCACAAATCCACCCCTACAAAAATCAATATCATATTTAGGTATTCAATAGGAAAAAAAAAAAAAAGAAAGAAGAAAAGAGAGAAAGAAAGAGCATCAATGATTAAGGAGACATGAGAGAGAAAGAGAGTACAAGAGTAGTTGGCTCCATGACTCCGGAAGTTGATCCTGGTTTTCATGCCAAGCAGGGATTGAAAGTGAAGAAGGCGAAGACGAAGAGTAAGGAATGAATTGAGGGAAGAGAACCGAAGGAGGCAAGAAAGGAGAGTTTTGTTGGTGGTGCTGGGATGGTGGTGGTCTCATGTTATTGATGCTCCACCAGTTAGGGCTTCCGGTCATCATTTGCTGCACCGGCGAGCTCTGCAGAATACCTCTATTCATTGCTTTCTCAACAAAACCTTGAAGGACTTTCCCAGCTTCCTTATTCTTCACTTTTTCACTCAGGTCTAATGCTATCTACCCCTTTTTGTTCTTTAAGCTTATCGGCTTTTTAAGCTCTTAGACAAGTCTTGGAGGAAAGTTTGAGCAAGTCGTCTTATGTGGGATTGAGCAAATGAGAGAAACATAGTCCTTGCGGTGTAAGAATTTAAATCATGAAGGTTTGAGAACATTTTGTCTTGTTTCCTTCTCTCTCAGTCCACCCTTCTTTTTTCTGTTCCTTTTTTCTTTCTTGCTTTTTTCTCTGCTTTTGCTTTATCTCAAAGTGGGACACAAAAGGCAGTAGCAATTCCCATTGATTAATAAATTAATTTTTAAAATATAAAATAAATATAAGCAATCAAATTGGCTTTGATATAATGACCTTTTAGTGTACGATTCTGGGATGTTATGTGCAACGTGTTTAATTGTTGTTCTGAATCATAATTTTTGGGGTATATAATGTTAGTGGAAAGGAAAATGAAAATTAAAATTGACAAAAAAATGTTAATCTGCAGATTTCATAGTGCATAAGATTTACTTTCCAACTACATTAACTAGACTAGAATGAACAATCTATATTTGTCCAAAACTGTCATAGGTTAATTCATTAATTAAGATTAATAAATGATTTTGTATAGTTGTATTATCTAAACTTAATTTAGTAGATTATTATGAATTTCAAACTAATAAAGGTCAATCATAAGAACGAACTTATATGAGGTTCTATAAATGAAAGCATTATAATATAACTTAATTTGTTTTCTTATATAGTTATTTTATAGAGCCGAATTGGAATTAAAAAAACTAACCATAAGTGTGTATATTTGATTTGGAAATATCTCTTTGTAAATCAAGATTAGATCGTGCTAGACTATAAGAGAGAATTTATTTTAAAAAAATTAAACCAAGTAAAGTCTTAACACCCAAGATCAAGTCTATCAAACTTTGAATTAACACCCAAAAAAAAAAAAAGCACTCCCATCGAGCAACGAAAACTTTCCCGCTTTCTGAACTTCTGGCAGCTGTCTACTGATAAGATTAAGATAAACAACATGATTTTGTACTACAGATATACAACAAATCACCGGCCAACAAAAGTAAAATAGGCATGAGGGATACGTCAAGATGATGTGAAAAAATGAAAATTGGTGTTACATGTGATGTTGTCATATTATTGATAAATATGTAAGAATTAGAGGATGGAGTACCCGTGAGTGTGCGAGGGATTGGAGAGGGGGGGCCGACATATACCACACTTTTCAAGAGGTCAATGTCTTGGGTTTGGAGATCCCTATATAGCCAGGGTCTCCAAAGGAATGATTACCATTTCCTAGACCAATTTTGTTGTGTACTTCTTACCCTTTCACTCCCACTTTTGTTCTTTTCTTTTTCTTAATTCCTTTTCCTCAAGCAATCCAACCCCTTCTTTGTGTCAATCAACTAATCCAGGATATGGCATCTCAAATGCTTGAAATTTGCACTCTTCTCATTAAAGAAACACATAAATTAAATAAATGAGATATTCTTCTTGAAGCAATTAATGCTTTTATTCCCTGGGAATGGGATACATCACATTCCCTTGAAACCGCATCTCAATGTCCGAAGCAAGCAAACAGACAAACAATCCCTTGAACATCGAGGCAGTCATATGAGTATTAGATAGAGTGGAAACATAAGCCATTGTCTTTTAGGAACTTATATTATAATTAGTAGTGAGGGGGTAAGGTAAGGAGGACATGGGACGTCTGGTCCGTACTGCCAAATCTTTGTCGGAGGAGCTATGTCTTCTTCTTGTACCCCATACAGTACATATATTTTTCAGTTTAACCCCCTGCATTTTCATTTTTTAACTAATGCACACATTTCTTTTGCAAGCAAATTCCATCCTTTTCTTTTTACTTGTTCATATATCTGTTCAATGAGAAATAAGCTAAAAGCACTTAATGCACGAAATCTATAATGTAAGATTAATCAATGAATCCTTGATGACAGAGTTTGCTTTTGCAAAATTTTAGAAAATATAAAATTTTCATATAAATTATTATATTTCTTTGAATTGAAATGACCTGCTTGCTGTAACTCTACGCTTGGGAGAGAATTTTAGTCAATGTTATGCTCCTTCAACTTCACGGGCGAATATATACAAGGAATGGCAGTCGCAAACCTTAACCAACACGTCGGGGATTTTTGAGTCATTAATGTTTGTCTTTTATGAAGACAAAATCCTAGATTCAATGGTACCGAGACAAGTGTTCAAACATGCATGACTAGCTAGTGGCCCATTTTTTAAAATCTTAATTACCGACCAGCTATATTCAGCCGAACCCAAACCAGTAAATTAAGTAGTTTATAATTTGTATGAAATCGACAGTTTTGAAACTTTGTACTACTTGAAGGCGAATATAATTAAATCACTCATCGAAGGGTGTGCTCTTCTGTTTCCAATTTGTATCATGCTTAATCATCGGATTCCTCATCACATGCCTCATTATTCCCTGAATTACTACACAAATATTCTTCTTTATGATCCCAAGATAACCCACACCATAAGTTGTTCAAAGCCAAAATCACTCCGGAACCCTAAACATAACCCAATATAGTTTCTTACCCTAACTATTTTTACGAAAATTTCTAGCTAATTGATCACCTATATTCTGTAAATCACACTTCTAAAATCAATAATTAACTCATAAAAATGCAAATATTAATAGATTAAATAATTGTTATACAGTCTATATTTTTTTTTACGTTGGATTAAATAATCGTTAGGTAATCTGAAATTCGTGTAGGTCCAAAAACAATTTTCTTAGAAAACATATTCAATACAAAGAATCTATTTAGCCACGAGTTTCGCTGTACATGATGCTAAATGACGAGACTGTAACCTTATCAAATTACAGTTAAAAGTTATCTTCCAGTAACTAGGCAGATTGTACATCTCCAAAGACCTTCAATTAGGGGGAAAATGATGTTTCGACTCTATAAGACGATGCACATCAGATGTTTGATTTATGTGCATGTTTTTCGAATCATGTATCTTATCAACAAGATTAAAATTTGTTTCATCTAAATGTCTAGGGTCGATCAATTTAACCTATTTCGAATGAACTTTTTTTTTTCTTAATGCTTGTAAATGATCTTCAAATTAGTCATTCTGGCCTTTTAGTACAAGCAAAGTTTATTTATTTTTTCAACTAAAATATTATTCACTCCAAATACTGATCATTATAAAATAAATTAACTTTTGCTTCGTATAAGAAGGCCGAAATTTAAACGATGATTAAAGAATTAAGTAGTATTTGTAAAGTATTATAACCCATGTTCCGCATAGGATTTCAATACGTAAGTTTTCCTTTTAATTTGTATAACGAATCTGGCTTTTGATACTTGAAAGATACTGTTGAGACTCTGGTGAGTAGGAAACTTAACATTGAAATAAAAATATTTAAAAGATATGAAAAACATCACAAACATAAATATAAAGACACAACTAGGAAATAATTATGCGCTGAATTAGATTAGAAAACTGTGATAATGAGACATGAGGTCAGCGTAGATTCTTATTAGAGACTAGACTTATATACCAACACTAGGCCAATTCACTAATCAATATCTAAATTTTAAACCATGGTTTAAAATTTTTATATATTTATGTAATATAATTGAGTTTTAACAATGGAAGTCCCAAATTCAAATCGTGTGCAACATCCACATCTTTTTAATTTACATCTGCTGTGTACTAAAATTAATATACAATATAATCTTATATGTAATTTAATAAAAATAAATTTTATTTAAGGGTTAGTTGCACTGCAGCCTATTTTTAAGTTTTATTGTTCTTCTAAAATGTTTTGTATGGTGTAAATTAAGCACAAAGGTCTATTTAGTTTGATGTGAATTGAATTGGATTCAATTTTAAATCTTCCGGCAATATAAATTATAATTACTTCAAAGAGTAATTGGTGAATAAGTAAATTTCCTGAATCCCAAAATGACCAAACCAAAGCTTGAATTCTGATTCTCAGCCTCCTAATCATGGATTTATCCCCATTTAATGGATCGATTTAGTAGTAATATGCGGTTTTCATTACACATGTTTCATTGGCATTGCCAGAGCAAAGTATTAGCCAAGTGACAGAATTATTAAAAAATGTTATAAAGGAATGAGCTCAGCTACCATATCTCAGTAGATGATAAACAAATCCTACTGTCATTCTCAAAAGATATAAATAATATAAGATTTTCTTCTCTAGCTAAATCATCCAACTTGATCACTGATCCCAGAACCCCACACAACATGGTTTTTCCACACTACACCTTAATATTTTGTCTTCTTACACACCAAACCATTAAAAATATTAGCCACTTGCTGCTATTTTCTTCCACCATTTCATGCCTAATATGTAACTTATACATAAATTAAGAGTAATCATTTTTATGCTAACTTTTGTTATGGTACATGTGTCAAAAGTGAACCAAAAGCAGAATACGGATGTCAAAAGAGAGAGAACGTGTAGTCCTTTTGCCACAATATATGCAAACAACTTCATTCTTAGATGAAAATGATTAGAATCATAAACGATATATATTCTTCAGAATTTCAAATACTATGTTTTGAGAAAGCATAGCCCAAGCCAACCAAACTGGTCTATCTATTGAGTAGTTTTCTACTAACATCAAACAAAAGTTGCTCCGCCTCCAATTTTACCTAGTACCCTTTCTTGTTATGTTTTTCGTGGTAACTGGATAAGAAAATAAGGTCAATTTAATGTGGAAAATTGCATTCTTGTGTCAACTTAAATTAATTTAACGGCGTGAACATAGCTTACCATAGTCAAAGTTGCCAATTAACTAATAAGAGCAATTGGGAAATAATGGATGAGTGAGTCAATTCTACTTCTTTAGGGACATCATTTTTTGGAATAATATTGTAATGTGTTGTCTCTTTATAAATTCCATTTTTCCCATCATCATTTTCGTGAAACCTTTTTATCTATTGCTTTGTTGCTTTTTGTTCTTTTTTTTTTCCCTTTTTCCATTTTTGGTATTAGAGGGTTGACAAGCTTCTTCACATTATTTCAACTTCTAATGATCCATTATTAGTCTCAAGAAAGATCATTACGTTATATTCTATTAATTATAAATAAATCAAACTACTTGATATTCGTTGTGAAATTAGTTTGCTCTCATGGGGATAAAAGTCCTCAACGACATGATTTAGGGAAGCCATTCATATCCAAGTTAATTAAGTCTTTTATCTCCTGGAAATTCAAATCTTCTAAACCACTTAACTTATTTTAATTTTGTTTTTTTCTCAAAAATGATGCTGTTTTATGTGTAAATAGATTTAAAACGACACCGAGACAGGAACAGATTTAACTAATGGAGAGAATCTAATACCCGGAGTTGAAAACAGGAGCGAGATGAGCGAACACTACGACTTTTTATTATTACTTCTTCCAAAATGAAACGACCACTGAAAAAGTTTCTGGACTCTACTGCTACTGTGGCCCAGTCGACGCTTCGGCTTTCCTTAACCAACAAAGCCAGATAGCCACCGACCTCTTTAAGTTTTTTAATTTTTTTTATTCTCTAAATTCAACCCAGTGAGGCCCACCATGTTACTCTATTTTTTCTTGACCCTTTTCAAGTTTCAACTTTTTGTTTTGCATTAAATTTAAACATTTCAAGGTCAATTTTATTATGTCACCCTCACGTCATGTATGACGTCATGCATCTTATCTTTGTGAATGTATCCAAATACTGTTTAATAATTGTTTCTATAAGCGTGCGGTTGAGTCGCCGTAGGAACCCCAAGCATGAAGTAACACAAATCAGATAGGCATTACAACAAGAACTCCTATTAATATTTAATAACATATGGTTTTACCAGAGAAATTATTTTTAAATAGATAAATATTATATTTTAAAATTTTATTCTTTCTAAAACATGAAGAAGCAGTAAATTAAATCCCATATTGTTACTGAGCTAAAAATGTTGATATACAGGTAGTGAAAGAGGAGAAGGTAAGTTGATACATTGTTTAGCTTTTCGCAAGACATGCCGTTGACCTACTTGTTCGGTGGTTGAGGTTGAGATGTGTTCTGAAAAACCCTACCAAAAAATCAATGTTCCCTCTCTCTCTTCTTTTCAAGCAATTAACGTTATGAGGCAATCGTATAGAGGTGAACAGATCACTGTTTTACTTCTGCTGTTTTAATTGTTGAATAGAATTAGAACAGCAAAAAAAAGAAGCAAGTGATTTAATTTGCGTTTTAACAAAAGTTTGTCACAAGAGGACTCATGTGGCTTATCTAGGCTAGGCTTCTACTTTTGATAAAGTTTCTGATTCAGTTGCTTTAACATGCAATTGACCTCCAAGACCATTGTTGTTTTTAACTGATCTCAATCATTGCTTTCACGCCTTTCCAAAATATTATTTTTAAATTTCTGAAACAAAATTGTCGCAGTCTATTTGGTAAAAAATAATGAAAAACTGAGGAGGGTTAAATAATTTCATAAACTATCCACAAATTATTTTTCCGTACAAGTAAATCAACAATCACAAAGGCAAATAACGAAGATGCCGACGTTTGGTAACACAGTTCGGCACACTTTGCATACGTCTGCGGGGCCCTCACTCAGATTAATTTCTTCCACTGTAGTTCACAAAAATTATAAAAGGTTGATCTACCCCGTACGACTCAATATATGTAATCAACCCAAAACCTAATTACCCGTGAAAGATCTTCATGCCTAATAACACGACCGACTCGTATTAATCTCGTCAGAAAATTTTCCTAACTATTTCTATTCAAAAGCAAAGACTAATAAAACAAGAACGCAAAAATTCCATATCTGAAAATTTTCACCAAAATAGCCAAGTAACAGCACCAACTGTATATGTTCTCATATGTGACAAAGCCTTCTTTGTGCTGCAATCATCAATCAACTTCAAGAACTCAACAAAAATCGCAACTGCGCATAACCCTTGGACTGCTTGTAAGAGATAATAATAGTGTGACTATGCTGCTCCAAAAGTCCCACGAAATTGACTGAAACAGTAGATAAAAACCAAATCAAAGCAGCAGCCAATAGAGCAAATTTTCACCCCTGTTTCTCACACGCAGACCAGAGCAAAATACACATATCAAAAGACAAATAGAGCAGTAGTCAAAAAACCCAGCACACACCTATCACCTAAATCTCACGTGAGCTGCCAAGATACACATCTCGCACGCACATTGCTAGGTTTTGATAGAATCCTGGTCAAGCTTGGTTTTCCTTAGAAGATTCCTTTTCAAACAAGGGCAGTATAAGATAAGCTATCAACAACCAAAAATTATGCTTATTAGGATTATATTTCCAGTTCAAATCCCAAGCACTATCCAATTCCACAAGACTACAATCTCCAATACTCAATCACCAATTAAGGCATATCTTCAAGAATTATGGAAATTTCCATATCCAATTAAAAATGTTAAAACTAAAAAAAGAATATATAAAATATATTCTAACAAATAAAATAAAAAACCAAAGGCCCTTACATTATTCATTCTAACTGGTCCTTTTGTTATAGGCAAAGTTAGGTATACTCCCCCATTGTAATTAAGGAGAAAACAATTTGAAAAAAATAATATAAACTTAATTCAATTAAAAATTAATGAAAAATTCCCTTTTATTCCAACCTTTTTTTGGCTAACTCTTATAATAAATTAAAGAATAATGATTGGAACACTTGACGTCTTACAAACAAGTTTTTATTAATCAATGTAACAAGCCCTCATTACACACATGGTACTTTCTTATTGTATATTTGTAAATATCATTTATCCTTTTTATTTATTAGGATCCAAGTGATCGTAAATAATGAATACCTCATAATTTTACACAATAAAATTTATATATGAAAACAATATTTTTCTTTTCTACGCACAATATTTAATAAAATAAATATTTTCCATATAATTTATTTAAATAAAATTTTAATTTCAAGTGAAATGAAATTGACTAAGTTTTTGAAATTATATTTTTAAATTTTACATTAATTTAAACTTTAAACTCAAATTCAGTCCTTTAGAAGAAGATAGAATTTCAAATTAATAAAGATGATAATTTTAATATATTATTATTGAAAGGAAAGGTAAGAAAAGATGAAAGAAAACTTTCTTTTCATAGTTGTATTGAAAAATAGTGTAGAATATATACACAAACTATTCTATTCCTATTGGCTGCGTGTACTGGTCTTATGCTAACGGTTTTGTAGCTGTACAAAGGACAAGGGTGATATGTACAATGACAGACAAAAGCAGGAAAAGAAAAGCACAAAAGGAATAAAGGACAAAAGAACAATGGGCCTAAGGAGTAAGTAAGAAGCCCACAGTATCTGCTTATTTTCGGAGACTCTCTAACAATTATTAAGTGGATATATATTTACTTCATTATTTATAACTTATGTTCATTTGAGCTAAATATAGGTTTTGTAGATGAAGTATGAAATTTCTTTTATTGGTACTCAAAGTTAACCTTTCAAACTTTGGGAGATGAGTGAAAAATTTCTTTGCTTTCTTTATACCATTTAACTTTTATTTCTTTTTCAAATCAAAATGTAGTTGATTTTCTATATTCAGCTGTCAAACTTTAGTGAGATTGTTCCTTTCCTTCCCTTTCTGACAAACTTCAATCTCTATATGGTATCCTTCAAGCTTCTGCATTCCTATCTCTACTCCTTTTGCCTATAACCTCGTCATTTGAAACCTTTGTTGACTCTTTTCTAATAGTTTGCAATTCCTCCTTTGCTCCACTTCGCAACTCTCTCTCTTTTAAAAAATAAAATAAAATTCGGACCTAACATTTTGGCCCCGCGCTATGCTCCGTTCAAGTGCCAGCCTCTTCTTGGTTCTTAAATTGTCAACAGATTAATAACGTCAAGTTGTAGGAGATAGCTCTCTATTCGAAAAACTTAGGTTTCTACCCTCAATGTCAGGTGAAGATAGAGCCATGGAATTTAACCTTGGTCGACTTCTTTGTAAATAAAAGGCTAACATAATCACAAATGCAATTATAGTCACATACTAATTGGGAAAAGACATGTATAACAGATGCTATAATTAATGAAGAGGACTCGTTCCCTTTAAATTCAACTCATAGGAAGATATGATAAAAAAAATTAAGGTTAGACCCCAGCACAAAAATGGCAAATCAATCTTCTTGTAAAAGTGACACCCGGGAATGGATTTGGTTACCTCAAACAGAAACATCTTCCTATTTGGATAGATTTCTATAACATTCAGTGAGAATATTAGTCTAATTTGAGATTAAGTTACTTGGAAAGATGGCCAAAGTGTTCAAATCGAGAGAATACCAAAAACTAAGCTAATGACTCAAATGAAATAAAATTAACTTTAAAACCAGCAGATAGTAATGCAGATATTACTAATAACCAATAAACAAATTAGGAACTTGCACTCAACAATAAATCTTACTGAGAAGCTAGTAACTAGATCATCTAATAAAGAGACATCAGTCCTAAACTCAACAAAAACCCAACTTGCTAAAAAATTTGTAATTAACACAAAAACAAGTCGAAGAAAAATCAAAGAAGAAGACTATAGGTAGCACTTTAATCATCAATACATGTCAATTATTGCTTAAAACTTAAGGGGCTTAAATAAACCTAGAAAACAACAAGTACTTTAAGATTATATGCTTACCACAAAGCCGATTTTTATGGGACTCATTGACACTAAAAATAAAAGCCTTGAGATTTCAAGAGGGTCTCTGATTTTTTATTAAGAGATAGAGCTTAATAAGTAAATATGAATTCTATTACAATGACATAATTATAGTTTCATTTTATACAAACAAAATTGAGATTCTTCAAAGAAACTTTTTATATTATTTTATCCATTTCTAAGCAACTCTTTTTATGTTCAATGACTATGTTAAAAATCACATTGGTTTATGTAGCAAACTTACAATCCCAATAAAAAATTATGGATAGATCTAAACTCCTTACAACTAAGTGCAATAATCCCTTGATTAGTCATTGGAGATTTCAACTATACCCTTCTTGTTTAAGAATCTAAAGGAAAAATAATAAGAATAAAACCATACAATGAATTCAAAAAATGTATCTCGAACGTGGGGATTTCTGATCTCTAATTTACAGGTTAATATTTTGTACTTAGTCTAATTTTTAAGAAAAAAATAGATAGAACTTTAGTAAATACAAGTTGGCATACCATCTTCCCAAATAACTAGGCATATTTCAATTTGGTCCTTTATCCACTCTCCTATAGAGTTGAACTTGGCAAACCCTTTTACTAAAATAAATGACCCTTTTAATTTCACTAATTTTTTATTGATGTCTTTATATTTGAAAAATACATTATTAGGGGTCTAAAAATTTGAAGTAAGAGTATGAATATTACAAATGCATAAAGAGACTAAAGCTATTAAAGAGGAACTCAAGGTTCTAAAAAAAAACGTTCATAGCAATACAAAACTTACCAACAATGAAGCTTTAACTTATCTCTTATCCATATATGATTGATTTTTTTTTTAATCTTTCTCCAATTGTCTCAATTGTTAGTGTTGGGCATCGATTCCGAAACCCAACTCTTGCTCTGATACTACAACTATTGGGCACTACTTCCGGAGCTCAAATGTTGGAGTCATGAAATGTGTGCTCGTGCTTGTTACCATGTATGGTTATTTCAATTAACCTTCATTAGTCATCCTCGATTTATCTTCATTCTCTGATACTATAAACGTCAGGTCCTATTTTTCGAATTATTCTTATACTGAAGCAAATATTTTATGCTCAACTTCCATCTAGATATTGAACATCTTAGAGGATCAATTAGAATTCGACCTCTCATATAATTTGTAAACCTACGTCTGTAGTTTACTCCACATTGAAAATCATCTCAGTTGGAACCCTACAGATCCAGGTATATTCAAAATACTGAAGCATGTTCAGTAAAATAATACTAGTTCATACTATTCCAACAGATTCCTTCACTTTCCTTTAATCAAAACCTTTTTCCAATCAATTTGGAATGTTGCCAATTTTTGTGAAGAGATAGCACAATGTGTGAGGAATCTATTGTCTCAAGGATCACTTCGTTTAAAGGTAGGATAACAAAGATTGGCTGAAGGAAATCAAACAAGGTTCCGTCCTCAATTATAATGAACCTAGTTCGAGACAATAGCATAACTTGCTCTAGGGATATCAGATTAAGGTCATTCTTGAAGGGTTCGAAAGAAGACTTCAATATCTACAACTTTCATGAAGAAATTGAAGTAATATTTTGTCATCTAAAGGGTTAGAATTGGACCAGACGATACAAGATGAATAGTGATCAGAAGAAGGTTATGAACAGTACAAAGAAGATATCTTGCAATTATCATAGTTTTCTCTACATAAATCAGATTTGGGTGTTCTTTAGTTAGTTTGAAAGAGGACTTCAAGATCTACAACTTTCATGAGTCCTTGAAGACCAATTCAATCGTCTATAGGGTCAAAAATGTGACCAGATGACAGGATTGGATGAATAGTATACCAGACGATATGACGTCATCATTAGATGATATGACATCACCAGATGATATATCTTTACTTGACGAAGCATCCTCACCAGATGAGACGTCCTTACCAAATGAAGTGTTTTCACTAAATGAACCATCCTCACCAGACGAAGCGTCCTCACCAGACGATACGTCCTCACCAAACGATAAGTCATTACTAGATGATACATCCTCACAAGACGACACGTCATCACTAGACGATACGTCATCATCAGACGATACATTCTATACTCTTGAGCATCTCCACTTATAAGGATCATAACTTTTGACTCCGATATCTAAAAATTTCCTACTTTATAGCGTTGGAAAGCTAGAAAGACAAGCTACAACTTCCATGAAGACAACTTGTCAAATTCAACTTAGATTAATCTAGATTTTCCCCTAAACTCAGAACATGATTTTTTTTCCTATGGAAGACTTGAAATTTTACATTTCGTAAACTTGGAATTTCCTGAGCTTAACCATTCAGCTACCAAATTGACTTTATTAAACTCTCAAATCTCAACTCATTTGTCTCATCACCTTTAACTACATTTGATCAGTCATAATTCTTATCTTCCTTCCTGTAACAACTCACTTATACATACATATATATATATCAATGATTTACGTTCCAAAATCATCAACTCAAGTTGATTTCTTCTTCACATATATCTAATTTCAACTCACATCTTCCATGCACCATTTACATTTCATTAACATCAAAAGAATAAAGTTTTGCAAATCTTTAATGGCATTCGAAGACACATTACATCTTCATCTCAAAATCTCAAATTACAAAAGGTTCTTGAACAAACAAACTTCTTGCTTTCCCAAAATCAACTTAAACTACAAAATAAGCAAATTTGGAGAAATGCCCTTAGGCTC
>JANIHY010000209.1:16353592-16363816 GCA_027479065.1 Erythroxylum brevipes
TCTTAACTAATTCTAGATATTTTATTATTATCAAAACATAAAGGGATTTAATTTGTCAACCACCATTGGTCCAATAGATTTTCCAGTAGTTCACTCTAAATGCTTATACCATTCCAATAATATAAATTTAATATACTCTTGAAAGAACTATATCTCACTCCTTTGTAACTGATCACTCACCTATATCGCCAACTAAACTAATGTCTGAGTTTTTGCACCGATCAAAAAAGATAAGGAAGGCAGATCTTTTTTTCTTTCAATAGTATAATTTCACAAAAAAAGGTTCTATAGCCTCTATTGTCAATCTCCGTATTCATGGTTCCAAATCCAAAATCTAAAATGCCATATGCACAAAACACCACCTTTTTAGAGCCTAAAACAAAAGTAAAGGGAAGGGTAAATAACTAAACCCCCAAATGATTGCCTCAAAACAACGATCTCGAATCATCCTCTTACCCAAACTCTGTTTCTACGTTATACCCAATTTCACTTCCGTAACTAGATTCGTTCTTTGAGGATCTAATTTACCAAACATAACCAGTGGAGAAGGGAGGAAAAATGACAATAAAACATAGTGTTAGTGGAAATAATAACAATGGTATTATGATTTTATGGTTAGTTTATTTTTAGAGATTTAATAATTGAATATTTTTAAATTTATTAAATAATTAATTTCATACATGACATAATTAATATATTGGTAGTAACTACTAATAGTAATTAATCATACAGGGGAGAGAAAGAAAAATCAAAAGAACACTATAGGGAGAAACTTAATGTCAAGTCAAAGTTTAGAGGAGGGTTAGTTTAGGAATTTTGTATGAAATAGAAAATTTGGGAAGGTTGAATTAGTGTTTTTGGGTGAAGGAAATTTAGGGGTATTGCAGAAAGTCTAAGTTGTTAACAGCTAATATGGGTTGTTTGGTGTCCTCAATCATCTTTTCACCCCGATCACTTCAAAAATAAGTGGTTGCCTAAGCAACCATCACTTGGCCACCTGGTCTCTCCTCTGTTGTTTCGTTCATTCTCAGCTATAACCCTAGATCTCAACCAAGTTGATGAGCACTTTTTTAGCCACCCAAAGAAGCCACAATGATAAGGCTTACTAAATCGACCCTTGCTACAATCAAACTTGAGTGGCTGAGGGTAGAAAACTACCTTGCTATCTTAGGAAATATTGAAGGAAGAAAGATAGAAAGGAACAAAGAAGAAGTAACAAAGAAGAAGAACAAAGAGACAAGATACAGAGAGAAAAATGAAGAGAAAAGGAAGTGTATTTTTATTTCCAAAACTTGGTCTTTTAACATTTTTTGTTGCATTAATAGTTCTCTCCCCTTTTTGTTATAGGTATAACAATCTGAAATTTTTTGGAATCTAAAATAATAAACTCTAGAACAACCTGGAAATAAAATAAAGGAAAAAAACTAAAGGAAATGGCTTCTACACCTTTTGTAACAAACTTCTTATATTTTTAGGCTTATATGTTCGAATGTAATTATGGACTGGATTCTCTATTTTTTGTTGGGTGTGTGTGTTGATGGATGTGGTTTTTCATTGTGTTGATCTTTGGATTGATTGTGCTGGCCCAGGGCTTTGATTGAGTTGTGTCAGTTCTTCTCTATTGAGTTTATCCTTGTCCTTAAGGTAAGATAACGCTTAATCAACTCTAAATGATCTTTCCCAAGTAGCTTCAAAAGTTTCCATCAACCATTGAACTAAGACTTTAGTCACTGCTCAATTTCCTTATTTGATCATCTTCCTCTCCAATAGAGCCATCAATTAAAATTAAATCTCACCCTCTAGTTCAGTTAAGGTAGTTCAATTGTAGGAGATATTTGAGGTCTAATTCATTTATTAAATTGTGAAACGTGAAAGATAGGGTGGATTGATGAGCCTTTTTGAAGCTATAACTTGTAAGCCACATTTCCCACCTTCTCCACGATGTTGTAGGGCCCAAAATATTTAGAAGCTAACTTATATAGGGTTGTAGTTTAAGATAGACCTTTTCAACCACCTTAAAATCTCTCAATCCTCTTTCTGTATGTAAATCTTTTCATCCTCTCCTAAGCTCTTTGTAGCTTTTCCTATAGGAATTTGATGACCATGCCTTTATCCTTAATGAACTGATTAATAGATTCATTAGGGGTTGCAACAAGGGGATTTGTTCCATATAAAGCCTAATAAGGAGTGGTGTCCAAAAGAGATTGACAGCTAGTATTATACCACCATTCTACTAAAGGTAACCATCGTGCCCATTGTCTAGAGTAACTTCCAACCATGCATCTCAAACAAGTTTCTAGGCACGGGTTGATCCTTTCAATCTAACCATCACTCTAATGGTCATAAGCAATACTTAAGTTGAGTGAAAGCCCTAATGCCTTAAATAAGGATTGCCAAAAATTGCTAGTAAAAATCTTGTCTTTATTAGATATTATACTCTTAGGCATTCCATGTAACCTATATATCTGCTAAATGAATATTTTAACAATAATTGGGTTAATAATAGGATGAGCCAAAGCAAAAAAAGATCCTCCTTTGTAAGTCTGTCCATTACTACCATTATTAAATTTTTCCCTTCTAATGTAGGTAAACCCTGTATGAAATCAATACTTATATCTCTCTAAGTAGCCTCTGGAACTGGCAGAAGTTATAATAACCCTGGAGAATGCACTTGTTTTAGTTAACTCCTTCAGCATATGTCACACTCACTAACCTTCTTTTTTTACATCTTTTCTCATTCACTTCCAGTAGAATAATGATATGATTTTTTTAAATTCCCAATTCTCCATAGTGTCCTCCCACTAAATTGTTGTGCATATTAATAATAAGCTACTCTCTTAATAGCTTATTTATGCCTAGTACCACCTTGCCTTTGTACTTAGGGATTCCACTATTAAAAGTATGTTTTAGGTTAACGTTGTGTCAGCCCCAATATCAATGATGACTTTCTGGATTTCTGAATCACCATGATAGCTCTTTAAGACTTCTTTCTGCTAAGCTTGGGGTAATGATAATAAGGCCTGCCAAATTCCCTTATACTATTTCCCATCTTCTGGATAAAACATTAATAACATTAATCTCTCTTCCTTTCCTGTATTGAATCTTATAGTTCAGAACCAATAACTTAGCTAACCCCTTTTTTTATATTGGTGTAGTAATCTTTTGATCCAACAAGTACTTCGAGCTTTCATAGTCATCTTGATTATAAACTGATTTAGCGCCAAATATTGTCTGCACTTTGATATTACCATTAATAGAGCTAGGAATTCATTTTCGTAGATGGACAACCTTGATTTCTTGGTCCCAATGGCTTGCTTATATGGGCAATAAGTCTTGAATTCTACATTAACAATGCCCTAGTACTTGAATCACATGCATCAGTCTTTAGAACGAAAGTTTTTGTGATATTTGGCATAGCTAACACTGGTGCTTCAATTATGGATCTTTTTATTCTTTTAAAGGCTTTTGTAGCTTCTTCTTCCCAAAAGAAGGAATCCTTTTTCAATAAGTTTGTCGGTGGCTTGTTGATCAAACCATAATTCCTCACAAATTAACGGTAGTAGCTTATGAGTCCAAAGACCCTCTCAGCGATTTAAAGGTAGTGGGAATATTCCAGGTTTGCATAACTTCAATATTTTCAAGGTCTATTACTACTCCTTATTTTGAGATTATATGCCATAAGTACTCCACTTGTGTTTGTTTTAATTTCTTTAGTAAAGTCTGTAAGTGAAATAAGTGATCCTCCGAAATTCTATTGTAGATCAGTATGTCATCAAAAAACACAAGAACAAGGTCCCTTAAATAAGGTGTAAAAATATAATTCATTACTGCCTAAAACATGGCTAGGGCATTGATCAAGCCAAAAGGCATGATTAGGAACTTGTAATTGCCTTGGTGAGTCCTAAAGGCTATTTCAAGGATTCCTTCAGGATACATTCTTATTTGATGGTAACCTAATATAAGATCTAGTTTAGAAAACATTTGATGCTCAAAATAATTCATCTAACAAATCATAAATCATAGGGATGAGAAATTTATTTTTTACCATCATATCATTCAACCTTTTATAGTCTTTGTGCACCCATATAGTGCCATCCTTCTTTTTTACTAGGAGAGTTAGTGAAGCAAAGGGGTTATGGCTAGGTTAGACTATTGAATTTTGTAACATCTCCTTCACTTATCTCTCAATCTCAATTTTTGGTATTATGGGTATCTGTAAGGTTTTAGGTTAACAAGATGACTTCTAGGTTTTAGTGGAATTTTATGGTCATGGATTTTGATAGGGGTAATGTTTTTAGTTTAATAAAAAGGTCATTGTAGTTATTCAACAATTCTTGTATCTCCATTAGAATGTTTGTGTGCAAAGTTTTAGATTGTAGTGAGTAAATGAGGGTTACCCATTCTACCTCTTCTTTCCCCAATATCTTCCCCATAGTCTCTACTGCCATTAGTTTGAGATTTGTCACTCCTTTAATCTCATCTGACTCAGTTAGTTTACCCTTTAATTCCAATCTAAGCATATCAGTTTCATAATCAAAAGTCACTAAATTCACTATTTTGAGCAATCTACACCTAAAATCATATCATAGCCTCCCAATTTAAACACTCTAAGATAGAATTCAAATTCATGCCCTTGCATTTTCCAAATAAATCCCTCATAATGCTCCCTGATATAACTCTAGCACCATTTGCCATTATTACAGCTAAGGGAATGGTTGGCATAAGTTTCAGTTGTGTTCCCTCTATTGCCCTAGGGTCCATAAAGCTATGGATACTTCCAGTATCAATTAAGATGATTAAAGCCTTACTTTGGTTGGATCCCTTGATTCTTAAGGTTTTAGGGGTGGTAAGGCCCAAAATTGCATGCAAAGTCACCTATGCTTGCAATGCAGCTTCTGGTTCTGTTTCCTTTTCTTCTTCTTCTACCACCTCTGTATCTTATGTTTCATCATCTTCAACAACATATAGGGATTTGGTTTACATTGATGCCCAAGGTAAAACTTATCACCACATCTATAGCTCTGCCCCTTCTTAAATTCTTCTGGCCCATTATTTATTGACTTCTCGGACTTTCTAGCCATAGGAACCCATTGCACTACATGTTGGGGTCTACTATAGTTGATCTTAATCTTTTTAAAGGTGGTTTCCAACTTTATCTCTTCCTATTTTACAATCTGATAGGCATCTTCCAAGCAATATAGATTTACAATAATTAAAGAGTGTTTTATTTCATCTTTTAGGCCTTCAATAAAGTTGTGGATAAAATGCTCTTCATCCATTTGTGGCTTAAGCTCCACTAAACAAGGTCTTAGTTCATCAAAGGCCTTTATGTAATCTGGCACACATCTAGATTGTTTCAAACTATTGAAGGAAGCAATGAGACTCCTTAGATTTTGTTTTTCAAACGTTTTTAGGATGGCAGTAGATAATTCCTTCCATATGATGAACTCTCTCCCATCAATGTAGCTCTCAAACTACTGCACAACTTTGCCTTCAAAATAAAATGCAGCAACTTCTACCTTTTCTTCTTTTAGAATCCAATAAAATTGGAAATACCTTCTGCATTTCCTAATCCATAACCTTGTATTTGTTCCATCAAAATGGTTTAACTCAATTTTCGAATATTGACAATTTAGATCTATTGGTGCTATGATTCGATTGACAACTTGTCTTCATTGGTTCGTTAGAGTGGTAATGTTAAGATTGGCTTGTGATGGCCCAACTCTAGGGGTTGGCAATAAACCTTTCAAAGTGGCAGTTGAGGTTAAACCCCCTTCTACTGTATTGGATCCCTTATTGTTAGCTAGCTGCTGAATTGTCGACAACAATTGATCCATTTTTTGTTTAATTGAGTGGTGTAAACTTACCAATTGCTATTGAACTCCTTTCAATTGAATAGAAAAATCATCACTCGCCAATTGGTCTCACACTCCCAAGAAAGATCTTTGATACCAAATGTTAAGCCAAAGTTTAGAGGTGGGGTAGTTTAGGAATTTTGTAGGAAATAGAAAATTTGTGACGGTTGAATTAGTGTTCTTGGGTGAAGGAAAATTAATAGTATTTTTAGAATTCTAAGTTGTTGATGACTGAGATGGGTGATTTAGCATCCTAAATCATCTTTTCACTCTGACCACTACAAAAATAAGTGGTTGCCCAAGCAATCATCACTTGGTCACTAGATCAGCCCTTGCTACAATCAAACTTGAGTAGCTGAGAGTACAAAACTATCTTGCTATCTTTGAAAATATTGAAGGAAGAAAGAAAGATACAGAGAAGAAGTAACAAAGAAGAAGAAGAAAGAGACAAGATGTTGAGAGAAAAATGAAGAGAAAAGGAAGTATATTTTCTATTTCCAAAACTTGGTCTTTTTATATTTTTCATTGCATTAATACTTCTCTCCCCTTTTTGTTACAGGCTTAACAACCATAAATTTTTTCAAATCTAAAATAACTAACTCTAGAACAGACTGGAAATAAAATAAAGGAAAAAATAGAAATAACGACTTCTACACCTTCTGTAACAAACTTCTTCTTCTATTTTCTTGGGCTTGTATGTTGGAATGTAATTATGGACTAGATTCTCTATTTTTTGTTGGGCGTGTGTGTTGATGGATGTGGTTTTTCGTTGTGTTGACCTTTGGTTTGATTGTGTTGGTCCGGGACTTTGATTGAGTTGTGACATTATATATATGAAGACAATTTGGGCATCAGAATCACAAATAATTGATTGAGTCGATGGTTCTTGATAACTTAAAAAGTTTAATCTTTCACAAAAAGATGTTAAATTGAAATTTTACTAAGATTAATAGCGAGAAAACTAGTCAACGATACAGCAAGCATAACAGCAGGTGGTAAGCGGAAAGAGAGATGCATGCAATTAGTTAAGCAAGAAGAGATGAAAGACGAAGAGAGTAGTTAGGGAAGGTACGACCTTGTTTTATATATGAAATCAAACTGCAAAACTGAAGTTAGAATCTAGAAATTAAAAAAAAATCTAGTTCAATCAACTAAAATTGAATCCGTTAATTTTGAGTTAGATCAAGCCAAGTTTGTACTCTTGCCATTCCTATTGTACACCATTGAGTTTTCTTTCTTTTTCTCTTTTTTTTCCTTCTTATATCTTGGGCTTAATGGTAATGCATGGAGAAATGGGGGGAAGCAAGAATGATAACTTCAGTATCCAGAATGTGCTTATTGAACTACCTGGCCTTTTATGCTTGTCTAAATAGCAGAGGAAACCTGAGTTGCAGTTTGGTTAAGATTCCATAATCGATTCATTGTCCATCCCTTAGGAAACAATTAAGAAAAGGAAATAGAACCTGGTGAAAGAAAAATCAGGAAAATTTTGAATTCTCAGTGTCATGTATCTTTCCAAATTCCTTGTCTTTGGAAAGTCATGCATGCTGTTCACTTGCTCAGAGGTCAATAACAGTTGATCTCTTGATGAACAGATCAACCAGATGCTCTGATTCTGATTGTTGCACACAGTAGTAAAGTGCATGCTGCTTGATGAAATAACAAGACTTTTTGCTTCTTTTCCCTATCTTCCAAGTCTTTGTCAATTTAACTAGTAGTGGTGTCAAGTCGGAAGATGATGTTTCCTTGTACATCATTTCACGTCTTGATCAGTTTCCATGATATTGAGGTCTATGATGAGTGCCAGGTTCACTGCAAGACGACTTCTTTAGAGTTTGCTGCTCAGGTTTAGTTGGTTGGTAGTGTTTAAAAGTCAACTGTCCACCTTGTTTTAAGGGACTTGTTCTGGTCAAGTTATTCCATTAAGCTGACTGCAGTGCATCTTCTGAATTCTATTGTTCTTTCGATTCCTTCTTACCGAGTATTGTAGCATGTCACTGTCAATGCACTAAGGTGTATGGCTTCTAGCCAGTGTGTCCGTTACAAAATTTGCTAAAGTCAGCAGCTACTTCATTCATCAAAAAAGCCTCACAATTGAGTTATAAAGTCCTTAACTTCCACCTCCTAAAACTGATTACCAATATTGAAGGTAAATGAAAGCCTTAAGAATGTCACGACCATTTGCCAACTTGGTTATTTCTCTTTGCATCCCTTTCTCAATGTACTACTACACTAATTCCCAGATTAAACGCCTATACATTAAGCCCAAAAAAGTAATTAGCACTCCAAGTTTTTGCAGTTGATCTCAATCCAGATTCATAAATTGATGCTGGAAAAGAAAAAGGTCAAATCTTTTTTTGAAGTTTCTTCCATGTCATGATAACTCACTCAGAGCCGTCTCATATGCCGGAGCTTTAATTATTGTGTTCTTCTTAATGGTGGGCCCCGGAAAAAGCATGATAACGATATAGATTGATTGCTTCAACTCACAGGATCCGAAATCCTAGTTGATCAGTAACTTGGTTTCATCCAACAATGTGCTTCCACTTCCACAAGTCCAACTCCAGAGTACTGCTTCTCCTGATGTTAAAGTCTAGCTTCAGGTCAAAGTTGATTCCATATGGTTCCAAGCCATTCAAGTTACATGGGGAATGGGGTTGCTTTCTTCTCTTTTTCTCTTTCCTGCTCACTGTAAAATTGATTTCTTGGCATAGCTAGCTGATCGACAAGATGTCTAGTGCATGCCTAATCATAGCCCATTTAACCGAGACTTGACATACAATAATTTTTTGTTTTAATCTTGAAAAAAAAAAGATTGGAAAGAAAACCTGAATTGCTTGGTTGTAATTTTCTCCTAGCACTGTGATATGCCATTCTCATATTCATCTAAAAGAGTGGGCCAAGATCATTGTTCAACTCTATAGTTGTTTTGTTTTAGAACTCAAACATTAAACAGTTATGAAAATTGATTAAGTTACTAAGTGTTGGGCTCTAATCATAACTCCCACCGTATCAATAAAAAACAATCAACTAGTTACAAAAGACTCAATCTTGAAAACAAACAATCAAACAATATATGTGACAAAAAATAAATCGAACGATAGATATACCTAAAAACTTTCCGGTATAAAGCAAAAAACTATAAGTCAAACTGACAAACAAATCTACTAATTCAAGTACAAACTTGCAAGAGTTTAAAGGTTGTAAGTTATTGACTCTTACTCGGAACTATACCACAAAATAGTTACAAGTTATTCCATTAAGTTTCAGTATGGAGTACAAATTGATACTCTAAATGAAAAACATTATCAATCTAATCTTGAAACAAACACTCAAAAAAGACCACTTGTTGTAAAAACTACCTATTATAGAATGAGAAGAACTTCTCAACTCATTCTCACTCTCTTTCTTTTTCTTTATGTATTATTTTCACTCACATCAATAAACCCCATCATTTTTTCCTTTTATACTAAAAAAAAGGGTTTCGTAACTAGACATGGTTACTTACACAGTCGTGTAGGTGACTATGTCCAAACCATATTTCAAGGAATTGCGAATATATACAATCTAAATTAGTCACACTACCTACTTACACAGTTGTGTATCCTTGGGACACAAATGTGTATGTCTTGAACTTATACCATCTAGTCATGCACATTTGCAGTTACCTACATAATCTTAACCCACGGTCTATATGACAGGGACACGATGTGTCTAATCTTACACAACCATATAAGTCATCATCTATCTTATACATGTCCTCAATCTCTTACACTGATTTCACGTATAACTGTGTAAGTCAAATACATGGGCCCGCTCTACACAGTTGTGTTTCTCAAGAATGACTTCAAATCAACTATTATCCATCTTGACTTTACTCATTCATCATTTCAACAATCCTTAATAATATCCAAGATCGTTGAAACTCACCTTTGTCTCCGAATATGGTTGAATACTCAACAATGTCTCCCTCTAGCCTATTTTGGAGGAGACTCAAATCACCTTAATGATTATTTGAGATTCATCTTAACAAGCTTACTACAAAGCTCATTTATGCTATCAAGAATCACCTTTGTTAACATATAAACATTGTTCTTATTTGTGTGAATTTTCTTCAAATGTAAGTGTTGTTCCTTAATCACGAATCTTAACCCATAATACTTGACATTGATGTACTTGGTGCAAGAATGATACATAGTATTCTTGTTCAAACCATAATGCTTTGACTGACACAAAATACCATATAATCATTGTAGCGCCCCCTTACCATAGAGTATCCACCGGAACGCCCATAGGTCATTCCGGTACATATCCTACGACAAGAGACCACTACTGACAACTACCACTAAACTCCTCATGGCATCACAAT
>JANIHY010000209.1:16542650-16566218 GCA_027479065.1 Erythroxylum brevipes
ATTTCTCTATTTTTTATATGTAGTTGATTAGGAAAAGAGCTTTCATAGGAATTATAGAGTATATTTTGAATAATCTGATTCACGATATGATTAAAGTAGAAACAAAAGAAAACATTAAACATTTGCAAGTTTTGTAGAGAACTAAACTTCTTTTATATTAGTCAATTGATCAGCAGTTGCATTATCAAGCATCGGTAATCGAACATTGTCGTATAGCATTGATGCATGTAGACCACAAGAATATGTAAGCAATATTGTTGTATGTGAATCTTACATTAGCAATACATGTTTGCCTTGGATAAATATTTTAGGACCTGACCCTTTATTTAAGTATATATTTGGGGGTTATTTTTTGTGGTCTTGTGGGCATAAGGTTTTTACCTTAGGGATCAAATCTAATTATAAGTATGTTCGACCACATTTTTAATCTCTCTACCTATTCATAAAAATATATGGCGAGTTTGGACCTCCATGTAAGTAAGATGAGAAATCTTTTATGTGTACATATATATTCTCTATTATTAATGTTGTCTATGTAAGAATCGAAGTTCTAAAATTATAGCAAGTTTGGATCCCTACGTAAGTTGCTAAAAATGAATGTCAAACACTAAAAACAATTTAGTCCTATTAACAAAAAGAGAAAAACTGTCAATTTTCATAACTGAGACCTTTCAATAATAGTTATAAAAATCAAAATTTTTTTTTTTTTTTTGCTCACGAGATATTCTAGGAAAGTCTCAATTATGGGAAGACACTTTTAAGCCATCAATACTCAGACTAAGTTCCGCTCAAGCTGGGTAGGTCCCTTATAGGAGGCAAAGCTCTGCGTTTAAGTTTTAAACGGCTGTATACATGAGGAAAGTTTGAACCCGCGATCTCACTTAAGCCAAAAGAGTCCCTTATTAATTCATCTGCACTCTGGGATTATAAAAATCAAAATGTTAAATACACATACATAGAAAAGATGAATCCAGGACAGATTATTTCTGATTGGCCTAGCGTGAATTGAGGATCAAATAAGAAACACTCCAACGTCAAAGACAAATCTGCTTGCTGCCATGTCCAGAGCAACATTAACAGATTTGTATGCTATTTACATGCAAGTTAGTTATGTTTTTAGTTTTACTTGAAATTACCTTAGGACTTTGCTTAAAACATATTAAAGAGAATAGAACCAATTTAAAACATAAGAAATAATAGAGAATGCATTTGTTTTGAAAAAAAAAAAACAACTACAGGAACACATATATTGCTAGAGAAAACTATAAAATGTGATTATCTTTTTGTTCAAACTGTTTTTGTGTTAGATGGTTCTAGTTTATAACATGTTACTTGTGATTGCCAATAAAATATATTTGTTTTTAATTATCATTTTAAGTTTGAAATGATATTATTAGGTCAATTTAATCTTAAGTGTGAATAATAACTGAAACATGAACCATTTTGGTTGGATTTTTTATCATTAAATAAGTTGATGTTAGAAGAGACAATTAGAAGATATACATCTATCTTTGTGAATTCTCTATGCCAAAGCTTAAAATTCTAAATTTCACTAATCCATAGAAGTGGCTTAATATTCACACAAGCAAATTGTTCCAAGAACTTATTAATTATGAAAGAAACCTCTCTTTGTAAGTTCTTTAGGTCGATAATTAAGCAATTTTGTCCTTGATTTGAATAAAACTTATGTTGATGGAAGTTGGGTTCAAAGAATAATTGGCGTATCTTTGTGGAAGCTAAATAAACACCTTGTAATCCGAACAATTAGAGTAAAAGAATTCTGTTTCCTAAGCAAAACCAAATGGCAATGTTTTTAAGAAGCGGTATTGGTGGGGTCTACGGTAATTGCATGACCTCACATGCCTGTCTTAGCAGAATACTTTCCACCACAAAACAACTCATAAAATGTGTCCCACAAAATCATGCGCTAAGCTAAATTAGATTTGGCTCGTTTCCATTCATATCACCATATCTACTTCTAATCCTATCGATCTTGTGGTAGCTATTATGCATATTTAAGCACTCATACATAGCTTTCCTTCCAATTAAACACACAAGTTATTATTTGTAGATTTTATCAAAGCATGAAGGGTGCTTAATAACTAATTTGAGGAAAGTAATATTTTGCATTCAAGATTCTTTACAAAGGATAGCAAATTAAGATTAACTCGACCTTCCAATATGTCACTTATTCAACTAATTAATTAAATTGGTTCTTATGTTGAGATATTTTCTTCTTTCTTTCTTTCTTTTTTCAAATAGGAAGCCAATCCTTAAGAAACTGCAAAGCAAGATTTCTAGAATCTAGAATTGTTAATGCGGATTGCGGTCTGACTCTATAAATGTTTATTTTTATAATTCTGCATTTCTTATTGTTTTCCTAATAGAATTTTTACAGCTTTTGGATTGTGTTTACTTGACACTGAAACTGGGAAAACCACATGCAAATACGGGACCACCTCAATTACAAACCATATTCTTCCCTTATCTGTTTGTTCTTGTTTAAACAGAAAATATTTTAAATAACATATAGCACTAGCTACCAAGAGCAAATTGCTCAATAGATTGAGACAATAGCTGCTAACCATTAAGAAACGTGTATCACATTAGAATTTTTAGGTTTCTAGATATTGAAAATTCAATATGATCGATATAAAAAAAACAATATGCAGACAACATTATTTAGTATGATTGCAATAAAACAAAAAAAAAGTAAATAAGAAGAACAATATGCAGACAACATTATGTAGTATGAATCAATTGCAGTAAAACCAAAAAAAAAAGTACATAAGAAGTAACATGAAGCAATCTTTTTACTATAATTTTAAAGCTTTTTTAATACAATCCTTTCTTAAACTTTACAACTTGAAATAGATTTGGCCAATGCCACAAGAGTGTCCACAAAAACACGCTAATATGGTGCGTGTGAATTAATCAGCTCATTTCTAATACAGCATTAGAATATTATAACGCATTAAATCAAAGGCAATCGCTTTCAAGTCAGTCTACGAAACCCATGACTAGAGCAAATTATTAAACATTAAGGCTCTCTCTCTCTCTCTATATATATATATATATTATTATTGCTTCTATATCTTACCGTGCTTATTGTATGTATACACTCAAACAAGAGGGACGAGGGGAGCATAAAATCTAACCACACATATCTACCAATCTGTGCACAATCTGATCCAGCGATGCACAATTACTGGACCAGTGCAGCAGCTTATAAAGGGTGTTATGAAGATCTCTGATTCAGATCACAAGCGGTTCTCTCCCGATAAAATTGGCTGTGTCAGGGGAAACTTTTGTAGTTAACAAGCAAGCTCATTCGTGAGTATCTTCCTGTCTTTCACTTCCCTCTTTGCCTTGATCACATAGAAAATTTAAAGAAGATGAGCAGCAGATACTGTGGAGAGCCAAACTTAGTCCATGAGAGAGGTGGGTCTTCAAGGAAAGGCAAAAAGAGCAACTCAGACAAGCCTAAGCAACCACAGAGAGGCCTTGGAGTTGCTCAACTGGAAAAGATCAGATTACATGGCCAAATGGGAAGCTACCAGCCCTCTCTTCATGCTCTTTGTCCCACAAATTTCAACCAGGTATATATCTTCCCCCACCATTTCTGTTTCCCTGCCCACCTTACTCACGCTATATATGTTAATTTTGTTGCCTAGTAGTTAGTTAGTTACTAGGGTTTTTGTTTATAGCTTAGAAAATTAATGCGAGGAAATTCACGCAGGAGGATATGGAAATTCAAGGCCTTTCTTCTTCAATACCATCATCTTCCTTTTCTTATTCTTCATTAACGTCAGCTTCCTATGGTTACCCTTCAAGCATCATGGTACACTCTCAATTTTGTTTTAGGAAATTGACCGTCCATATCTCAGTCTAGCCAATACGTTCATGTTAAATCCTGTGCAATCTGACAATCTAAGAATGATTATCTAGAATATTAATTTTAATCTTCAAAAAGATTGTTGACAGAAAAACATGAATTGTATGGTTTCCAATTAGCAGCAAGTCATCTCTTTCAGTTGTCATAGTAAAAACTTCAAACAGGCATGCTTCTGACAGTCTCGAGTTTGCGAAGCACTATCTCCTACTTCAGAAACAAAAGGAGACCCTCTCTACGTATGTATGTACTAGATCAAGAGAACTAATCATTAAATTTGAAAGAAATATCTACGCACGTTAACAAATTGTTGGAAGGAGTTGGAAGTAGTTGAATGCTTTTTATAGTCAATGTTGTCCAGTCGCTAAACCACGGGTTTCACCTGGTATTGCAGATGGGAATTGGTGATTGTGAAAGATCAAACATCAGATATGGTGATTCTCTAGCATCTACTGCAGCTAGGTAACTAATTTTGTTAAACTTTTTGTAGATGCTAAGAAAATGAATTGTTTTTGGGTAGCTAGAAAGTCTTAATTTCATGCTTTCAGGTATTACATGCCTCAGATTAACTTGCTAATTTTATTTTTCTTCTAAAACCCCAGTTGGAATCCCAGAAGTAACTACTTGGAGACGGAACATTTTGCACAACCAAGGGCAGATCGACACATTTTAAATTCACTCGTTGAGGTAATTCTCTTTTTCCTTACATTACTTTTAGTGAAATGGAATCTGATTAAAATTCTTGAAATTTTTTACAAGTTGTTAATGCTTTGGGAATGATCATTCACTAACCTATCTCTATTAACATGAATGACATATATAGGATTCGAAACAAAAGAAGAACAAGAAACTCTACACTGACTATGGGGGTTCCAGTAGCCAGAATTCCGAATCAAGCGATAGTCAGGAACTGGATTTGGAGCTCAGATTATCAATTTAATCAAGGATTCTTTTCTGCTGATCAATATCATCCTGTTCAGCACGTGTTATGTCCATCACCGCTTGTATCTTTGTGTTTTTTTTGGTTTTTCCCTGAAATTGCAAACAACTTAGGGAAGGTAACGAACTTGCTTGAAGTTTCATTTGGAAAAGGATCTATTGTGTCTGAAAGATGCATCAAATTTTCTTCTCTGTAGTTCCGTGGAATTGTCAAAAAGAAAGAAAGAAAGATAGTTTCCCCAAGTTCTTGCCTTTCATGTATGTTCATAACTAAACTAGACAGCATCTGACAAATAACACTTTATTCTCCTTATGGAAATTATATCCAGTTCACCCGATTGCCGACTAATTATGCTTATATTTTCACCTACACCTGCTCTTCAATAGAATTAACTTTATTAAAGTAGATGGAAAAAACATATTGAAGCATGTCAAAGGACAATGTAAATCTGATATACCTATAGTTTTCTATTTTTTCCCTTAAAACTTTCCATTTTTGGAAGGGTCCCTTTTGCAATATCAAGAAACAGTACAGACTTGTCAGTTAAAGTAACCGATTGATAAAGCATATAAGACAGTTGTGTGAATTGCATTGCTGTCGGGCAAATGGCGCGATGACTGCCGAGAGTCATCATATTAGGGCTGATGGACTGTAGTAGTCTAAAATGCATCTCCGTAAAGATCACAAGGGCATAATTTAAGATTAAACGCAACATTTATATACATTTTCACTAGTATTAGTACTCGATACCCTAATGCTACACCATTGTTTTTGGTACTTCAGAAATAAAACCTCTTTGGTGTTGTATTATCAAGGTTTTACTAACTGGTGATGATAAAGTTTGGTCTTGAAATTAGTGGTTTAATTTCCTTTGTCACAAATCAGAGCCTAAAAAGTCAAAAAAAAAAAAAATACATGAATTAGAACGTGCAGAAGGGAAGAAGCCAAAAATGATATAGCAGATCGTCCTGTCAGTTCCTTGTCCAATAGATACACTTATTTATGAATATTGTGACATCCCAAAATTTTAATGTTTGTATCTTTATGAATTGATGAAATTTAATATTTTAGTAATATATATTTTCTTTAAATTCTATAATTAAATTAGAGATTAAAGAAAGTATATAATTGATCAAGTATATGTGGTGACAGCGGGTAAATAAGAAGAAAAATATATTAGTTTAGTTGCTATTAATACTAGGCACTGTTCGATATTTTAGATATAACTGTTATAGAAATATTAGATTGAGGTAATTCAAGAAGTTATGAAAAGATAAGAAAAATTTTATATATTTTCATAAAAGACTCTTAAAGTTGATCCATGCATATATTGGTCGAACAGTGGTTGACTAGTGTTAATCCTTTTCAAAATCAATTTTTGATAACAATATATAGTTATCATTTTTACAGAAATTAAACCTTATGAACCAAAAGAATAGTGACTAAGAAGGTTTGAGAGGCAAGTTAGAAGTGCAAGGAAGCTGATTTCAGGAATAAATTAGCATCCACATTATTCAGGTAACGTTTGGACAATTTCAAACTATAAAAAGTTATTTAACGTACATTTCATACCAAAGTTGGTAGTATATACCAATCAGAGCTTTTTGGGTTCATTATTTTGCTATTTGTGAATATTAAAAACTTTATCAGTATTAATTATTTATTTAAATCTTTTGTTTTTCGTTTCTGAGTAGATTGTGATGAACCATAATTTGAAGTATTTGATAGAATTATGTTTTCATCAAATTGTTAATACCAAAGTTTTGTCTTATGTGAATTGTGTGTTATACATAATTTATAGATAAATAGAGATTAATAGGCACGAGATTTGTGATTTTAAGAGTTGGTTAACACCAATAACTAATTCAAAATTAAATTATGAATTTATTTCTATAGTTAGATACCACATGTGCATTTTTGGTGCATTGAGTGATAAAATCTTATTGTTGTGTGATTTTTTAGGCTCTAAAATGGTGAAATTAAATCCTAAAAATCAAAAGAACAGTAAGTAAGAAGGGCTGAGAGGTAAATTAGAAGCGAAAAGAAAGGGATTTCAAGAGGTAAATTATAAGCGAAAAGAACCTTATGTGCATGTTTGATATGTTATATGATTAAATCTTATTGAGGCTTTAAGATAGTGAAGTTATACAAGTGCATATGATGTGATAATGAGTATGGCTAGCTATTAGTCGGTGTTAGAATGCACGTCTATTAGCTAGGGCCTATTAGTCGGTGTTAGAATGTACGTCTATCATTCTATTATCAAGGGCGTACTATATGGAGTTGGTATGGGTCCATCTGTTAGAGTAAACTAATTAATGTTAGAATAAGGATTGTACAATTTTGTTATTTAGGACGCGTTATCAGAGGCCAAATCCAGGTGTGTATTATTTTGTTATATAGGATGCAATATCTGAGGCCAAATCTAGGTGTACATCATTTCGTTAACCAGGGTGAATGAGCTAGTGCTAGAATGATCACTTATCTTTTTATTATCTAGTAACCATTATTTGGTTTAGATCCAAATGTGTATGAATATGTTGGCTGGCCAAATTGGTTTCGCGCCTACCCCAGGAATTACAAGAAATCAGTTGATTAGTCGACACCGGTATGTGTGCATAACTACAGTAGACAGCATCTGACAAATAACTTTTTCTATGATTATTTTGGTATAATGCATTGATAAGACCCACGAGGGCTCTGGTGTGGCTGGGGCTCCTCCGTCTTTAACCAAGGTTTCAGTTTCGAGTCTTAGGAATAGAGTCACTTTAAATACTCGTGAGGGAGAGCTTTGTCGTCCGCAAAGGTCCTACCTGACTCGAATCCGGATTAGTCGATTGCTTGTGTGGCATCAGATACCAGATGGTTTAATCGAAAAAAAATGCATTGATAAGACTTTCTTTCTACTACAGGTGGTTCACATAGGTTAGTAGTCGCTTTTAGACACAGTGGTGTTGTTCCTTACATATAATGATAGACAAGGATATTTTTGTCCTATTTATTATTTTGAATTTTCTCATTTGAAAATATACTACCTTACTTTGTGAAATTTCAAGTATGGAGATATTATAGAAGGAGCTGGGGGATATAGGAGCGTATTAAATCTATATTTTCGATGGATCCTACTATTATAGGTAAATGATCCCCTTATTCTAATAGACATTGGAGAACTATTTTTGCCATTAAATGCTTTAAAAATCCTCTTATAGATGATTGAAATATTTTTTATGTAGGAAATGGTTGATGAAAAATTTATTACTTTACATAATTATGTTAAGTTGGATAGCACGTGATTATCCTCGGCTCAGTTTTTGGCCTAAAGCTCTAGGTTCCACTAACAAGTGAAGGTCTATCACAGACCCAATAAGTGGGCTTAAGATCCAGGTATCAAAAAATACTTCTAGCAGTACAATACTAGTAGGTGGTCATTGTGCAAATGTGTAGTAAAAATTTGAAAACATATAATGACTTGTTTTTTAGAATTAAAGAGTATGTATATATAAGTTTTGTTATGAATGGTTAAAATGTGTAAGTGAATATTGTTAAAGTTAGAATTTGGAGGGTAAAATTGGAAATGTATGATGCAAGACAGAATTTTGTAAGGCAAAAAAGTAAAAACATAACAAGTGAATATTTAAACTGGATTAATAAAAGTGAAAAGGAAAAACTGACAATTCAAACAAATGAGTAAAATTCGCTATAATATTTTAGTAAAGAATATAACTGCAAAATTTGATATGAATTAAAGTAAATCAACCAAAATTTAAAAAGAAAAGTTTGACCAATGTAGAAAACAACCAATAGGTATGTGAATTAAAAAGAAACTAGTTAATAAGAAAAATGGTTGAGGAGACATAGATGTCAGAAGATTCGTGCTAGAATGAGAATACTGAAGAAAGTGTTGTATTTGTTGTTTGATGGTTCTTCGTAAAGATTTGTGACCTGTGCAATAGGAAAAAAATTAGAATGGTAAGTAATCCCACCCCTCAATTATAAATTTTTATACTAAACTAATAACTCGAGATTCTTTGCCACATGTTTGGGATATCTGGTTATGAAATCAATACGAGATCTATTTTTCACGCCTCTATAAAATGAAGTTTTAAGACTTTGTATGAACCTTTTTGTCATGTCGCTCTGGTGCTCGAATGGTAAATTTTCAAATTTTGATATAAGATTATCTAATTTTTAAATTCCATTTTTAGACCCTTTGTAAATTGGAGTTAACATTTAGGCTGGCCCAAATTTCTATGGAAAAATCAAGAATGGTTCATGTCTTATAACATTTAGTTTATTACATTATGAAGTCATATTTCTACAGCTATAGTCAAAATTCCTGAAAAATCTGTATATCAACATACAAAGACTCGAACTCGCACTAGGTGAAAAGCTCTTCACAAGTTAACAATAGGATTCAAACATAATTAGTAGGAAAAGTGTTGTCCAACTAGTAAATACACTTGCACCATTTCCTTTAGCATTCTTTTGATCATATTATTCCCACTTGTATCTAGTTTGGTAATAATTGTGGATCACGTTTCTGGAACAATGTATACAGGAAATTTTGAATTATTAGAGGAATCCAAACAAGATTCCCACATAGTTGAAACTAGTAGGATAAAACTAAGCAATACCTTATCAAATTACTCCAAAAGTCCGTGTATATCACCTTGGCTCTATCCTTATATGGTCCATCCATTGAAACAAGTTAATTAGAAAACAAATTACACATTTATTCCCTTTATCTGTAAACTTGAGTGAAGGCAATTGTGTGGGAGATACCTTTTGAGTAGCGGTGAACTGCGAAAATGATCAGGTAATTCAAGTTCATCCAAATGAGACCTCTCCAATAGGGAGGGTCATGCTCCATGTTGTATTTCATGTACAAGGAATTGTAGCCCAGATAGACATTCATATAATAAATCTTTAATGCAATGCTAGATGCTAACACAAGAAGGTAACACATCATCGCTTGATTTTGGCAAGTGAATGCAATCCATAGTCTGTCCATAAAATGTGCTTGCTTGAAATGAAGTCAAGTTGTTTTTCCAGAATCCATGAATCCTACACGATTTTTTTAACAATTAGAAACTAATGCTTTTCGTACTTAAAATAGAGATGAACATAGTGACATAAGCACTATATGGAAATTGAAGAATGCTTCAAAGATAGAGCAGTTGTAGAAACAAAGTTACAAAGACAATACATCAACCTAAGGTTTATCTTTAAAAAAATACTTTATGCAATATACTTATGGAATGATCTTTTTTATGAAAAGGAAAAGGCTATCATAACCAATATGAGGAACAAGTCTTAACTCTGGTCTTTCTAACACCTCTAATAACATTTGTTGGGTTAAATACGGGCCTCCTGTATGTGTTTCTTTCCAACTTAAATGCACCTGATAGTTCAAACCAATATTTAATATAAGAGAGAAAAATTCAGTGACAAGGTCTTGTTGATCACAACTTTACAAGGAAGTTATGCTCTTAGTAGGTGAACCCCATTTATTAAGAAATGGTAGGACATTCTAAACATTAAACAAACAACTTTAAACTCTGCTCAAGATACTAACAATATATTAAATCAATCTTGGTTTAGGAGCTAACTATCCAAGCAATATTTTAAATGCATCAATACAGATAAGAAAATATTAAGAGCTAAATTAAAAGGTTCAATCCATCGTAACCAGATCAATAACACAAGTAAAGCATATGTAAAATCAACTGAAGTTATATTAAAATAGCAAATAGATGCTATATAATCCTGACATCCAATTAATTTGAGGGTTAAAACTCAAAACAGAGAGATGATGAAGTACAAGCCTACCTTTTCTGTGTAGCTGCCAAAATCAAAATAAGCTCCTTATTTAGGATCAAAATGCATCTAGCAAAATTTGAGGTGTGTATAAAAAATGGACAATCATAAGCGCAGTAATAATTGTTTAACTTATGTAAGAGACTTATCAATGTATTAATTCTAACTATATGTTGCACCAATCAAATAACATTAAGGATATACAACAAATGAGAAACTACTTGATACAACATGCTTAAGACTAAATAACCTAATTTATGTTTTTAAAGTTCACAAGTATCTTAGCTGTCAAATCGTAATCCTGCATCAAAAAAGATCGTTAAGGATCATCAAGTGAAAATTGATTCTATATAAGATACCTGGATTCTTTTATTGTCACGACTCGGTATCACATCGAGCCCATGACAACCACCGCATAACCAGGCTAAGCACACTCATGGTATCCTTAATTCGACTATGCAAGGCTAACTGAATATCTATTCTTTTCTTTTTTTTAAAAAATTCGGGTAGCACAATAGTTGTATTTTAAAAATCCCAAAACTGTAAACAATTTCAAACGCACTTCTATATTCACAACCAACCACAACTTCAGGATTTTAAAGTCCACTCAAGGCAATCTCAACAACAGTATCAAAAGATTCATACATAAAGTCATTTATAAAACACAAGGCAATCAAAAGTTAACTTACAAAATCATAAAGCATATCTACATAAACATAGTTCATGAGTCACTAGACTATAAAAGTACAAAATAGGAACTATCCACATGCGGTAATACCCCAAAAATGTCACAAGACCGCACGATCCACTCAGAGCTTCAAACTTACTAAATCAACATGCATGGTTGGAGAGTAGAGGGGGTGAGTACACTAAGTACTCAGTGAGCAAGAAAGACATATATCATAAATAGAATTCGATTCATACCAAGATGGCGTAGATAAACTATGAAGTGAATATATATCAAATAAAAAACACATAGGTGCAACCTATGATGTAATGTATACTGGTTAGAAACCATATAGGTCTAGCCTTTTAACTCACTCATCCGATGAATATAGGTTCCAGTTCTAGTACACAAAAGCATAAAATCATCATATGTATAAATCAAATATCGATAAGAAAACTAATATCAATTTAAGCCAAAACAATCATGTGTGACACCACTAGTTGGCCAAACTAATGTGAACACCCACCGATACTTGGTGTTGGCTCGATTTTCATCTGTGGTAAGTTCGGACTACAATCGACAAGAGCATCATGACCCTAGGTGATGACCTCGTCAGTGTTCAGACCCTAGGTGTGAAATCACCTGGAGTCCCGTAAAAAGGTGTTGATACAGCGACTCGACTTTCATGTACCAACGTCAATGGTACAAAAGTTGCTTAATCAGTTGTGCCCAGCACACGATTGGCCAATCCTTTCCTCACCAATCGCAAAAATCATATATAAAAATTAAATACAAAACAAGTAAAGCACCATATTTTTATTTATCAGTCCAAAAAATATAATCGTACCATGGCTCTAAGTCAAAAGAGAATAAATACATGCAGAATACATGACTCAGTTATGCTTATGTAAATTCCAAAACATTATTTCATGTAATAAAAGTTATCTTTTGCAATCCAAGTGCAAAGTTATTCAAAAATATAGTTTCATAAAATAAAACATTATTCTTTGCACTTTAAACTAAGATTTGTTAAACCAATAACATCTCTCAAAATTTGTAATAAAAATATCAGCTTCAAAAATCATGTTGAAACATTATTTCATACAATAAAAGTTATCTTTTGTGCTTAAAATGTATAGTTGTTCAAAACAATGATGTTTATTAAACACCTAAACATATTAGCATCCATTTGAAATTCAATTCTACCATACGTTGCCTAGGTTCAAAATTCACATACAAGTTATCATGCTTGTCTTAGGATGCTCTAATCCTATTTGAGAAATATGGTTTCCCCAGACTCACCTTAAAAGAAGATATTCACTCCCTTAATTTCAACAATCCTCGATAAGAGCTCCTTGATTCACAACTCCGAGCCTTTATACATAAAAAGGCATACGATGAAAATACTACTTAAACGTAAATTTAATATTTATACACCATCACATTAGCTTCTCTTTTGCATTTTCTAAGGCATTTAATGCCTTTAATCCAAACTTACTCATTTTCAAAATATAATTAAACACATCTTTGTCCAAGCACATTAAGCTATTACTTGTCAATTTAAGCAACAATTCGAGTTTACTCTAAGTTGATATAAAAGTGTTTTCCAATGCATACCATTATAAAGCCTTAAATCCTAAGTCAAGTTCACTAAGGCATTTTATCAAACACCTAATGTGCATGATTTTCAAGTCACATTTCCAAGACTTTATCATAATAATTCATGCTCCTATCATGTCATATGGTAACACTTCCAATCAATGACACATTCTACCACTCCATTCCAACCAATTTCATTCATTTAAGCTACATTTTATCAATTGTATAATTCATTACATTAATCCACCTCTTCTCCATCATTTTGACCTAAACTTAACCAACACACATCTTCTTCATTCTTCATCATCAATTCACATCATATATGTATAATTAACACCATAGAACTCATTTAGACCATCAATTTTAAAAGATAGTAAAAAAATTCACAAACTTTCACCTAAAGGGGACAATTTCAGTTTTTTCTTAAAGAACCCTCTCCATGACACATTTCATTCATCTAAACCATGTTTCATGCATATTAAAGCATGTAGAACAACATATCTTAACACCAAACTCAAAATTATAATGTAGAGAGAGATGAGACAAAATTTACCTAAACCTTCCTTTGATGATATCTTCAAATCCTTTGAGGTTTTCTCAAATCTGATGATAGATTTGAATTCCTTGACCCCAAATTAGCTTATAACATCTTGATTGAAGTTGAAGAATCAAAAACTTGGTGGAAAATAGGTGATAGTAGAAACTTACTTCTTTCTCTCGTCTCTTCTCCATTCTTTTAATTAAAACAAGATGGTTTAAGTCTTAAATGGGGGTTGCACGTCTATACATAAGAAGAGTCTAGAATTTTGACTCTTCTTTGACCAAAATATGGTAGAATTTACTATTTTGTCTCTAGGTTGTATGAAATTACCATTTTACCCTCCAAACTTTCCTAATTTTGCAATTAAGCTCTTATGTATATCAACTTTTCCAATTAAGCTTTCTAAGTGTCCAATAAGTCTCTAAATAATGTCTAATCACCTCTGAGGTATTAGAACACATTTAATTTAACCACCATGGTCATATCCATCTAATGGACTCAGTTTTATACACTTAGAAGCTTATATGTCGGAAATCTATAAGATTTCGCATACCGAAGAACTCTAAGTTTATGTAAGGGCATATAACATTATAAATCATTACGTATCTATCCAAAGGACTTAAATATATCCTTTGAACTTATATACAACTATGTATATATCAATATACAGTAGCATCTCCAAGTACAGACCAATCACCAAAGGGCTCAGAAAGTTCGACGTTACCTTTATTACCTTCTCAAATTTACTTTCTTCCATTACTAACTACGATATTGAATACTTGCAATTTATAGTAAGAAGCATCAAGCACGTAAGATCAACATGTCTTTCTTCCTCATTTGGATGTGAAGCATGTGGATAATCAAAAGAAACACAAATCATTGAGGCCTTAATGCTAATGCCCCTCCCCCAATTTTGGATGTCCAAAATCACAAATCTAAATTAGCTAATCCCTAACTATCGTTATCCCTTGCCGTCGTCATCTCTTATCGCCATCCCTTGCTGTAGTCGTCCCTTGCCACCGCTAAAATAGCAAATGTTTCACAACCCTCTAGGAATTGACCAATCAACATAATTACATAAAATAAATACATTCAATTTGTAGCTAAAACATAAAATGATTGTAACTAGATGGTTTAAGCACTGTATTATTTTGTGATTTTATCACTTAGATGGTGGTTTAAGCAGACGCCAAATCTAGATATCATAAGTAGTGGCACACTGGCATTGGCAAAGAACTGCCTTTTGGACCTTTCAAAGTTTATTTCACATAGTTCAGTTCATGATTAGCCTAGAAATTTAAATTTTGATCAACGTATACTCGATCCTCTCGTTATTATAGTGGATAAATAATTTGTTAAGAGTTCAGTAGAATACTAGAGTTGATTTGATATTATAATCTAAACAAATAATTATCATGTCACAACTAATAATGAAAGCATCTTTAGCATTGCATTTGAAAATTAATCATTATTCAACATTAAAGTTCACGTATAAAAACATCCATTTTAATTCCATTTTAAATGAATTAAGTGACTATTATCTTTTTAAATTTTATTGATTTTTGAGGTCCTCAATCCATCAGTCACACCTTCTTCTCAACTTAACATAGCGGGTGAAAGTGACATAGTAATTAATTTATGTTACTTTATAATACTTCATTCTATATTCCAAATAGATTAGGCAATGAAGAGTCTCTTTGCTTTATCTCAGTTAACTTGCTTGAATTTGTTTGGTGTGAAGGGGACAAAAAAAGAGTCTCAGGGCTATTGAAAACTATAGTGACTGGTTCAATTTTAGCTGAAAAACTCTATCTCATGTTTGCAATATTACTAGATAACTTATCTGGCATCATAAGAAATACAACGGAACAGAAAGGAAGTGATATCGTGGAGATTGATCGATTGTTGTCAAGTTGGGGTTTCAGGATTTTTTTCCTTCTACTATACATATTGCACCTATTTGTTAGTTAGTTGTATATTATTAATAGCATCTATTGAAGGAATGTGTTAATACTTAAATTCTTTGCTCCTACTGACAGAATAGCTTTGATTTAATTCCCTTTTATGTCTATCTATGTTGTTTTTATGATATTTATATAGGTAATGAATAACTTAAATTATTATATTGAAAAATGAAATTGAAGTTTATTTTACTTATCATATTGCATTTATTTTTACGTATAAATAGAGAAAAGTTTAAATACTCTTAATAATTCAACCTCTTTAGAAAGATTCAAAGATCTAGCTTAAACTCATGCGAGATTAGTTCATATTATGAAGAACCATATTATTTATTTATATTATAATAAACATTTGAAAGGTAGGAGAATCACTAGATTAAAGAAATTTTTAGTTAGAATCAAAGGTGAAGTAGAGTCTTATAAGAAAATTAGTCATAATGTAAAATAAAAAATAAAATTTTTGCTTCAAGAATATCAAAATGAGAAAGAAAGAAAGCAAAGATTGAAATGTTAAACTGGAACTAGAAGTTCATTTTGCAATAATTAGGATGATACTAATAATACTAAAGTTGGTATTCCTATCCAATAAGAAAGGATTGGTGCAAGTGATATGAGGAAAAGAAGAAAACAAATTTCTTAACTTTTTTTCTCGATGAACAACTCCTTTAGTGCAACAATTCCTAGTGTATTACAATCCAAAGAAGCAACTCATAATATGAACATGTCAACAACTAGATAGTGATGTGATGTAATTGTGTTATGCAATATTGTCCACTGTTATTATTAATAGCCTATGGTGTATGATGTTGCCTCGTAAGGTTCAGGGTATAAAGCTCCTTCAATTGATGAGTACCGAGGAAATGTTCAGAGCAACTCTTTTAGTGAAATAAAAAGTTATTTGAGTAAAAGAAGAATGACTTCTAAAACTTATAGGTGTTCAATAATGTCTTGCTAAGAGGATGATGTTTTTAAAAATCAATTGAAGCATTGATAAGTGTAAATTGCATTATATTTTAGGGCTTAGTTTAATATTTATTTAATTGTTAATTCAATCATTCAGTATGTGTTTAGGTTAGAATTGTCTTAGTTTATTAATTGTTTATGTTTTAAGTGTTTTTTTTTAGTTAGTACAAAGTCTTTGAGCTTAAATATTAGGTTTTTGAAGTACCTTGATATATTTGTTGGCGTTTTAGGGTCAATATTAAAGAACGAAGCAGTTTTAGAGACATTCGGTAGCCCACATGTCACGATCATGACAAAAGCCTTGGACATGGCCTACAATCGTGACTTGCATGCTAGGATCATGATAGAAGACTTGGATGTGGCCCATGATCATGACCTGCATTGAGTAGACGCGTAAACACTAAAAAATGTCAAATTTTGAGAGATTTTTGGGACTTATCGAGCTTCGAAAAAATCCTAGGGTTGCTAAGAACACAAAGGATATTTAAAGATCAAGAAAAAGAGGCAGAGAAAGCTTTTGACATCAGCCACCTTGAAGAAACCTTAGAGAGAATTCATCGAGAGATTCAAAAAGAGAAGAAGGAAGAGAGAAGTGAATAAGAAGCTAACTCGAGGTACATCCCGGATAAGGAGTTTCTTGACGTCGCTGTCTCTCATCATCTATTCAGATCTTATTTTCTGTTTATTTTCTATTTTTATTATTGTATAGAATTGAAAATAACAATTTGACGATAGGATTTTGAATATTGAGATATTTTAAACTCACCTTTGGGGTTTTACCTTTGAATTAATAACTTTTGATTGTTTATGTGTTATTGAATTTGTTGTGGTTTAATTCTAGATGTGCATAATTCGATAATAAATTGACAGGGTAAATCAAATAAAAAATAATTAAATTGGGCTAACGAGAATTAGGTAATTTAATAGAATTCTTATAATAAGAATTAAATTAAATCGATAAATTGTGCAAAGAGAGATCTTGCATAAGTTTCTGATAGTTTGTTAGACAACTTCAGAGCTAATTAGAGTTTTGGATAGATTGTTAATCGAGAGATTGCAACTTTCACAATCTGATTAGGGTTTATAATTTAGTGTTAATGGTTATAACTCGAGAGAGAATAATCAACCATAGGATCGTCTAGAACCAATAATTCAAATAATTCATAATCAATTAGGTAACTGTTCAGGATAGGTAAAATTCCTTTTCTCTCAATTAATAATTATCTTAGGTTGATTCTTGGGTGTGTATTGCAATTGTTGAATTATTAATATTTTCGTGATTGATTCTTAATTTGATTTGATTAATTGAATTGGATTCTCATTTTAGTTTCAATATATTTTGAATTTTTGAGATTTATGCCTTAGATTTTAGGATTAAATTATCCTTTAGGTATTATGCAAACGAACCGTGCATTTGCGGATTGTCGAGGGTATTTATTAAAACTTATGCACATCAAACACTCGACCAAGCATCTGGCCTTATAAGAAATGTTAATACTCTGTTAGATATTTTTGATGAAGTTGCGAATAAAATTAGGCCAAGAAGCATTATACAGTTTATCGTTGACAAGAAAACTACTTCTAAAGTAGTTAGGAAGAGATTTCAAAGTATGTATAATTCTTTATGTTGGACCATTTGTGATGCACATTATATTAACTTGATGTTGAAAAAATATAAGATCGGATGCTAGGCATTTTCTTATTTTTAATGAAATTGTGCAAAAAATAAGAAAATTGACAAATTTCCTTTATAGTTATGCATGATTTCTAAATTTGATGAGAAAAGAGTTCAAAAATATTAGGAATTTGTATCATCTTGCTATCACAAAATTATCACTTTAGTTTTTTGCTCAAATGAAGAATAAGTTGAGACAAATATTTACAAGTAATAAGTGAATTGCATCCTAACACAGTATGACTAATTCTAGAGTGGAAGCTTCTAGGATTATACTTAAAAATCATGAATTTTAGTCCAATGCCAGTTTTTAATTCGACTTTGTTAACATTTTATGAGAGTACTTTATCTTACTGATAGTGGTAACAAGACAACATTTAGTTACTTTTATAATGTCATGAAGTAGGCAAAGGAAGCAATCAATGCTAATATAGAATATAGGTTTCCTTGTGCATATCTTTTCTTACACTCACTAATGAACGATGAGAAAGATAAATTACAATTTAATATTTACTGCTTGGGCATTTCTGAATTCGAGTGTTCATTTTGGACCAAGTTTCATAAAGAAAATTGAAGTCAGTAGGGAATTGCTATTAGCTATCATAATAATTATTTCACTTGAAATGTTACAAAACCTCATAAACTCACAAATAGAGGTATACAAGGACATGCAAGTGATTTTAGAATACCTATTGCAATATGTCAAAGAGATAAACTTAATCTAGGTATTTTTTTTCACTTTTATTACTTGTTTAAAATTAATTATCACTTTATTTTGTTTATAATAAGACTAATTTGAAATCAGTATTCTAGAATTGTAAAATTTTTCAAATTGAATTCTTAAGCAACATGTGAGAGTGATTGGATATGAAAGAAATTGGAGCACGTTTAAATTCATTCATTCTTAAACAATATTAGAATACAATAGATTACATGAGATGTTATTTATTTAATACAAGGTTAAACTTTAAGGAAGGTAAGTTATTGTCAACATTATGTTAAATATAATTTCTTAATTATTTTATTTTATTTGTTATTGTAACTTTTTATATAACAAGTAGTTCTATATATCCAATTTACTTAGATTATATTGATCTTTTAGTAAATTAGATTTTTAAGGTACCGAGTTTTATAAATGAGAATAACTTGGAAAATAATCTTGGATGAAAAAAATGTTAACATATTATTTGGTGCATAGAGATTAAATGATGGTGATATGGAAACTCCTTTTAGTGATCAGGACTTCCTACCAAAAAAAATAAAAAATAGAACCAATGCAATTTGAGCAAATATGTCGTGAAATAGAATTTAGGTTTCTATTTTTTTTCTTTTAACTTCACTTGTATTTGGTACATGTTTTAAAATTTATATATGTAATGTAAATACATAACTTTTAAGTGTAGGTTTTTTTTTTTCAAATTTCACTTCCCTTTTATTGTGTTCCTCTGTACGAGCTCTTATTATTATACTTATGGACTCATATTTTTATTTATTTGATTGTTTGATATAACTAGTTATAACTTTTTAAGTACTTTATATTATTTTTAGTTTTATATCAGTATAAGAATTAAATGATCATTTTCTTATATTAGTTGTGATTTTTTTGTTTATATATGAAAAGTAATATTAATAGAAATAAAAAGATATTTGTTGTATCAAATTTATATTATTATGTTTGTTTTAGGCACGATTGAAGTAAAGTTAAAAACTATATAATACCACATTGAAGGACTATTTTGAAATTTTATAAAATTTAGTAACTATTTTATAATTTTAAAAAATTACCTAAAATGATACTCAATATTAATTAATACTAATATTTTACGTACTGTAGTAAAATTAAATTTGATATCACGTCTTATGATACTCGCAAGGTCAGGCCATTTGAAAACCAATGAATTGGATCCAATTCATTAATTTTATGTAATTGAATTCAATTCATGCGTTTAAAATGTTAAAAAGGAAATGACTTGAATTCAACAACATAATTGAATCTCATTTTCTTTATGAAGTCAATTCATATCTCAAATGATGTGAATTGAATTCTGAATTGAAGAGTTAATTATTTTCAAAATATTAAATATTCTTTTTTCAAATATATACATCATAAACATATAAATTACTACGAAATACACACATTGATTGCATACTATTTTTAATTAAGGATAAAAAAAGTCATATTAAATAGTTGAATTCATTTTTATTGTGTTTCAAACAATATTGTAATTAAATTGAATTCTAATATTTATAGATTTATTTTAAACAATGTAAATCGAATTTAATTCAATCCTATAAATATTATTGAATCTAATTCGTCAACGAATCCAATTCAAAAATTTTCAAACAGCTTCTTAATTTTAACACACTTCCTCGTGTCAAAAGAAAGATATGATATAAAAGGAATTCAACTTTTGTCGTTTTGCAAAAGCTTACGTTCTACTCTCTCTTAGTTCAGGAAGCTCCTAGTCATATGCAATTGAATTAAATTGAGACCTAAGTATTTATGTTATAAAACAAAATTGCGAATTCTGAATGCCGCCAGATATAATTAGTCATTTTAGGAGCGTGCCTCCTCCATAATAGTCTTCAAGCAATAAGAACCTCTCTTTTACTACCAACCTTGCTATAACCTCTTTTTCAAAAAAGAAAAAAGAAACTTTGCTATAGCCTCTCAACTACGAGGCGGGACTCCTAAAAGCTTGGAGAGCTAACCATCCTATTTTTGGACAACAATTTTGTCCCGTCAACCTATAAATACTATAGGCCCATGGTCATCAACGAATAAAGCAGCCGTCCGGCGGACGACTGGACTCCCTCTCTTTGAATCTGTATTCTTTTTCTTTTCCTTTTCATTTTAATTAACAATGACAACATTGAGGAGGTCCTTCTGCATTCTACCTCTCCTCCTTTTTGCTACATCGGCTCATCTTTTTGATATCAATCATAACTTTTTATTCAATAATGAAAAGAAGATAATGGGACCTCATGAATTGTTTGGAGACCCTTTTGGGAATCCAAATGATTACAAGGGCCAACATTTACCTGGTGACTTCGACATTCCCAAAGATATGTTGCCGCATAAGGACGATCAGGAACACTTGCCTGTAACTGGAACATCCGGAGGGGCTCAACAATCCACTGCCGACGGTGAAGCTGGCAGGGAAAAGGCGGGTAATACAAAGAAATATAGAGGGAGATGGGAGCTGGTTTCTAAGAACTCTGGCGTATCAGCCATGCATTCGATTTTGCTTCCGAAGGTTAACAAGGTCTTAATGTATGACGCCACCATTTGGCTTATTTCAAACGTGAAGTTGCCTGGAGGAGAATGCCGTATTCTTAATAATAAGACCGGTGAGAAGGATTGCTGGTCTCACTCGGTTTTGTACGACATAGAGACCTCAAAACTTGAGCCACTTATGGTAATACAAAACACCGTGATTTCACATAACCTCCCACATATGACATACATCTATATATATATATATATATATAGACATATTCGTCTCTCCTAACATATCCAAATTATACATCATGATAACAGTTGCACACAGATACATGGTGCTCGTCAGGAGGTCTCACTTTGGACGGTGATTTCGTTAGTACTGGCGGTTTTCAAGGAGGTGCAAACACTGTTAGATACCTTTCGACATGCAAAGATTGCACTTGGAGAGAATACCCTCCTGCTCTTGCTGCCCCGAGATGGTAAGCAGACAAATAAACTTCTCACTTTTCTTATTTCTTGTAATTGAACCAAATCATGGTGCCCAACAATTTGCAGTTTTTGCATGTATGCTTAACTCTTAGAATGTCTCAGCTTGGGGGAAATTTTAATCAATGTTGTTTTTGTGACTTGTCTGTTAAGGTACTCAACACAAGCAGAATTGGAGGATGGTGGCTTCATTGTGGTTGGTGGCCGTGATGCCTTCAGCTACGAGTATATTCCACCAGAAGGCAAAAGCAACGCAAAACCCTACTTCTTTGAGTTCCTCCGACAAACCAGCAATAAAGAAGAGAACAATTTATACCCTTTTGTCTACCTCAACACCGACGGCAATGTGTTCATCTTTGCCAACAGTCGCTCGGTCTTACTCAACCCCAAATCCAACAAGATAGTCCGCGAGTTCCCGGAACTTCCTGGCGGTCACCGAAACTATCCTGCTTCCGGAATGTCTGCAATTCTCCCCATAACACTCACCGCAAATAACCCGAAAGTGGTCCCCGCTGAGGTGTTGATATGCGGTGGCTCAGCACATGAAGATTCATACTCTAAGGCCGAGAAGCACATTTTCTACAGTGCACTCAGGGATTGTGGAAGACTTAAGATTACAGAGAAAAACCCAGATTGGGAAAGAGAACTGATGCCAACTCCTCGTATCATGGGTGACATGATCATCCTTCCAACAGGTCATGTCTTGGTTCTCAATGGTGCAATGAGAGGAGCCTCAGGTTGGGGCTTTGCAAGAGAACCCAACTTGGCACCAGTTTTATACAATCCTAAAGCCAAGTTAGGAAAGAGATTCAGGAAGCTCACAGCATCCAGCATTCCAAGGATGTACCATTCATCAAGCGTTCTGCTACCCGACGGCAAAGTCCTGGTCGCTGGTAGCAACACCAACAACGGTTACATCTACGATGCCATGTACCCAACTGAACTGAGAGTGGAGAAATTCTCTCCACCTTACTTGGATCCCCAACTAGTAGACAACAGACCACAAATTCAGGCTGACAATACTGACAACAAGCTTTCCTACGGGAAAAATTTCAAGATCATATTCACCTCAAAAGGTTCAAACTTGCAAAAAAGCGATATCATGGTAACAATATATGCTCCTGCTTTTACAACACATGGAGTTTCCATGAACCAGAGGTTGATTCTCTTGCATGTAGTGGAAGTCAAGAACAAGGGTTCGTTCAGCGAAATCCTCGCATTGGCACCACCAAGTGGTGCTGTTGCTCCTCGTGGCTACTACATGCTTTACGTTGTTCACAAGGAAGTGCCCAGCGTTTCCATCTGGGTTCAGCTCAAGTAAAAGGCACTTTCTGCTGATCATTAATTGTTTATTTCTTCCCTGAAATTATAACGAGAAAATTTGTTACGGAAAAATTTATAACATTAAGCAGTTTAAGCTTCTTCGTTTAATGTTCTTTTTGTTTCTTTTTTCTGTCAACCCACGTTCCTTTTACACCTGCTCACCGGGACCTGTCTAATTTAACTCTATTTTATTCTATCTAACATAAAAATGATGTTGTATTTGTATAAAAATTTTGAACCACGCGTGCTCTATCACTTCTCCTTTTTCAAAACCAAAAGCCAAGCCTCCTGCTAGTTTCGACAAAGAAAAATATTATTATTATAAATATTTGTGTTCTCTATCAGACACTATCGATACCGGGACCCCATGCAGTCGAACTACCTCTGCCACATATCTCTGGGCTAACTGATCAAGAGTATAACTCTCCCTCACTGGCAAAAAGTGAGCCGATTTGGTCAATCGGTCCACTATGACCCAGAT
>JANIHY010000209.1:16583809-16602296 GCA_027479065.1 Erythroxylum brevipes
TATTAAATTTAATTATTAAATGTAAATACATTATAATCGATCTGACGATGAGTTGGAATATTTTGAATGGTCGAAAGCATTTGTCTTTGAAGAATATAAATATTAGCTAATAAATTAGTCCTCCCTCCTCCTTTGCCTCTGCTTTTACTTTACATGCAACATACGATCCACATGTACTCTGTAGGTCCCACCAAACTTATGATAGCAAGCAAGATAGTTAAACTTCATCCTAAGGCCAAAACTGTCAGATTAATTATACATTCATCTGACGTGGCTAAATTGTGCCGTTTCCTATCTGATAATTTCAAAAGAAAGAAAAGCAGCGCCGTTTGCATGAACATATTAAATGCCTGCCGCCGCGCGCACCACAGCGAGACCTGGAAACCACCGGTCCTACTCTAATGTAATGACCGCCGTTACCTTTTCTTTTGTTAATAATAACTCTCGGAGATCTTTTTAAATTTAATATTTATTTTTTGAAAAAAATAGTACCATCAAATAATGTGAGAAAAGAAGGTTTAAACATGATGATGTATGTGATTGTGACGATAAAATTTTTAATTTCCTGAATAACTTACAATAATTTCAATATAATAAATTTTAATTTTCTTTGAATATCATTGAACTTATTATGTATTTAATAATTAATAGTGATATTCCTATTTTATTTGATTAAAATTTTTGTTGTCGAAATCTGCAATGGCTTTGTCGTGCTAGTGCCTAATTTCCAAATCTGAATCAAATTTATGAAAAATAAATTAGTCACTTTTTTATATTGTAATAAAGGAAGAAATATAATTCATAAGACGTTGGTCTACCCGAAAATACCCCGTATAATTTATAACGTAAGCAGCCAACTCACCAAATCCAGCCGTCCTATATTCTGAGTGCAGCCACTGTATTAAGTCACCATTTCTCTCCGTGGTTTTAGTTTCTCACACACTCCGAAAACTCTCTTCCTAGTCTCTTCGTTTTCCCTCCCTCGTCAACACCCAAACAATCATATCTATTATTCAATTCTCTGTCTCTTTTCATGCTCCAACCCTAGATGGAAAGATTCGTCGGTGGCAAGTTCAAGCTTGGCCGCAGGATCGGCAACGGATCCTTCGGCGAGATCTTTCTCGGTCAGTCTTTTTTCCACTACACTCACACATCTCTGTTGCTATTTGCTATGTTTGCTACCTGATTGATTATCGTTATGGTGTTTTTCCCTTTGGCAGCTACACATATCGATACGTTCGAGATCGTAGCGGTTAAGATCGTAAGTTCCTCTCATATTTTGCATTTGTTTTGGGGGAGCTTTAAGCTGATCTCGCTTTCGATTTGTTAATCTTTGTGTTTATTTGCTAGTTCATAATTTGTGTTGGTTTGCAGGAGAATACTAAGACGAAACACCCTCAATTGCTTTACGAGGCTAAGCTATATAATATTCTTCAAGGAGGAAGTATGTGTTCGGATTGACTATTTTGTTTTGGTTACAACTTTTGGAGAAATGAGTATGCGTAATTTTATTGTGCTTTTTTGGTAGGCGGAATCCCTGGGATAAAATGGGCTGGTGTTGATGGGGAAGAGAACGTTCTGGTGATGGATTTGCTTGGACCAAGCCTTGAGGACTTGTTCGTTTATTGTGGGAGAAAGTTCTCTCTAAAAACCGTGTTAATGTTGGCCGATCAGATGGTAAGTTTGACTTGGTCATATCATAATTAGTCTTAAGATCAAAAGCAGATACTGCCACTCCGTTCTTAACAATTGCTTCTAACTACTCTACTCTTTATACCGTAGTTCAGTTGCTATAAAGTTTTCCAAATTAGCTCTTTCATGATTGTGTTTTTCCAATTGGGAGATGTATATCTAACTCGTTTATGTACGTAGAACTGTTTCCTAATGATATGTTCCCATCCCTTTTTTTTCCACTCAGATTACGAGAATAGAGTATGTTCACTCCAAAGGATTTCTGCATAGAGACATAAAACCTGATAACTTCCTTATGGGTCTTGGCCGGAAAGCTAATCAGGTAATGATTTGTGATGCCTTATTGGTGTTTCTATAGACTTATTATCAGGTTTTGTTGTTCTTACTGAATTGCTCCTTTCAGGTTTACATAATTGATTTTGGGCTTGCAAAACGATATCGAGATGCCACAACAAATCGCCATATACCTTACAGGTAACTGTTTGCTAGTTAATCATTTTCTACTCTTTTATATAGCAAGTCTTCCTGTATACTGACTGTGGCTCATGAGATTCCTATTATTTTTGGAATTGATGAAGATAAAAAGTAGGTGGGGGTTATTAAATGTGATTTTGCCTAACCCCTTCTAACTGTCTTCTTCTTAGGGAGAACAAAAGCTTAACTGGAACTGCACGTTATGCCAGTTGCAATACTCACCTGGGAATTGGTAAGCCAAATTATAGTCTTCTTGAAAGCAAGTTAATACTTTATGCGTTTAGATACTCACATCAACTTGCTTAGTTTTGGTTTGCATGAGCTTCCACATAACCTCATTCATTCCTTACTTGTAGAGCAAAGCCGCCGAGATGATTTGGAGTCACTTGGTTATGTTATGTTATATTTTCTTAGAGGAAGGTATTTTTACTGTAGATTGGTTTCTGGTATACCTAATCTTCTATTCACCTCAGCCTGGATAGTTGTTTCCATATCTTTGGAAGCAGTATTCCTTCTGAGACTAGAATAAAATCCTACGTTGTGTGCATATAGGAGTTTGTGATTTGAGCTGACAAAAGTTCTTTATGTAGCCTTCCATGGCAGGGCTTAAAAGCTGCCACAAAGAAGCAGAAATATGACAAAATTTGTGAGAAGAAATTATCAACTCCTATTGAGGTTCGATTCTATTGTGGAGAATATTCATTAGGACTTAAGGTTTCAATTTTGTCACACATTAATTTCTTTTCAGGTTCTGTGTAAAAATCATCCGGTGGAATTTGCTTCTTACCTTCACTACTGCCATTCACTTACATTTGATCAGCGACCTGATTATGGATTTTTGAAGCGTCTATTTCGTGACTTGCTTGTACGTGAAGGTATTGATGAGTTTGATTTAATCAATCTATAATATATTAGGACAACCCAAGATTTTCATTTCAAGATCTACCAGGATACAGCCACTACAACTTGCAAGAATTGCAATCAATTTTGAACCAAGATTTTGTACTGAATTGGAATATAGAAAAGCAAGCAATTTTTTGCAGACCTTCACAAAATCTGATCACTCTCCATATCATAAAAAATACAATTGAATACATCTTCTTGATTAGTATTTTAGTGGGAATCTTCATGATATCTGTTGGCAGGATTGGAATTTGATTATATATTTGATTGGACAATCATCAAATACCAGCAGTCACAGAAGGGAAAAAGTCAGCCTCGCATGTCGGTCAGTAACTTGCATCTTCTATTTATTTTAAAACTCATGCTACAATTGATGCATGAATGTGGCTTCAAGTTTTATCTCTGCATAACGAAATGCATTTTTAGTTTAAAATTGGGAATAGCCATATAGAAGTCTGAAATTTTAAAGTTATCATATTACAGCCAGTTCCTGGAGCAAGTAGCAGTCATGCAGTTCCAAAAGTCGTGGAAAATCTCCAAGGTCAGAACATGCCTTATGTTGTCTGCAGATATTGATTACTGAAATTCTGTCTTTCGAGAAAGAGAGAAAGGAAAAAAGGTGGCCTAGGATAATTATGAATTCAATGACTTTCTTTTAAGTCCAATCCATGGTCTACATACTGTTAAACGTTTTAGAAGTGTTAAAACAAACCTTTTAGATTTATCAGTCCACACAGTTCAATCATCTTGGTACACAAAAAAACTGGTAGTGAGAACTGCATTTGAGTGAAACAACCACACTTTCAAACAACCATTTTTAGATTAACTATTCGACACATTCCAATCTTTTTATGCCACACGAAATAGATGCTGAAAAGTAATAAAGCTTTATCATCATTCAAAATAATCCAGTGGCTAGCATGGTAAATTCACAGTTATGTGATAGATTATGTCCTTCAAAATTTTACCATTATTAAGTGAATCTTGATTTTCCATTTGTGCCATAGTTATTATGTTAGCTGGTTTTTAGCTGATCTTTCTTCCTTATTGGGGAACTAATATGAGTTGTTATGACCTGCAGGAAGTAGTAATCCTCCTTACTCATCTGAGGTTGTGCGGTCTTCTGGTGCTGGCATACGAACGGAATTGAAATCAGGAACAGCCAAAAATTTTATTTCCGACGGTCAGATTGACAAGCATGTAAGTCTGACCCAAGCATGCAGATTGTGTATAGATTACTGATAAAAATTCCAAAGACCAATTTTTTTCTTGATAAACCTTGTCCAATTTTGCTACGATCTTACAGAATGAACTTTCAATTTAGAACTTATGACTTAAGGTTTATGTCTCTTCTAGAAGTTCATTTTCTGATTGGGGCTCTTAAACAGGCTCTATATCTTTAATGCTGTTTCCCTATATTGCATCAAATTTCCCTAAAATGCTGAAATTTTGACGGATTGAAGACCTATTCTTTTAGATGGCAGGTGAGGCAAATATACCATCCACCTCATATTCACTTGCTGGCACTTCGATGAGAAATTTAGCAAAACCTATCATTCAAACTGAAGCACCAAATCCTGGTCATGGAAATAACAGTAAAATTGGCCCCTCAAGTAGTTGGATTTCAGCATTGCAGCGCCATAGTGCCAAGTGATCAAGATGGTAAACTTATTGTCAGTGCATTTGAGTGAAGTTCAATACTGCCTCTTTCTATGGGAATCCTGTTGTAGAGTTGCAGTTAGCAGCACGGCGGCCAATTATCATGCAGTATGATTTTACTGTGATCTGGACTAGAAGATTCTTGGATAACTCAGTAGAGGGAACAAAATCTTTGGTGACACAGGATGGTGCCTTCCATTATGTTTCTCATCAAGATGGTTGTTAATGCATTTCCTGGGCTCTGATACACTTGTTACCTGATGAAACTTGGTTGCATTACTTTACAAGGTGACTACAGACACGTTGGTTGTCATAGGATACCAACATAAGTTTAGTTCCTGTGCTGTGTATATAGATGTCGTAATTGACTCATAAAGATATTGTATTTGTGCCTCCATGTGTGAAGAATTAAATTTGAAGCTTTTATCCATCAATTTCTTCTTTTCATCACCAGACAAGACAGTTTCTTTTGGCCAATTAACGTCTTTAAAAGTTGCTTGAATGGTATTCATTTCCCGGCTCTTAGTATTTTTGATCTCATGGAGACTTGAGAATGTCCATCTCCTGTTCACTTCTTCCAAATTTCTCTACCATAGTGTAGAAGGATGTAAAGTTGATGCATAATCATTTGTCACATATGGGATGCTTCAAATTGCCACAAAAACTAGAATGTTATCTGAGGCATTCTGGCAGCTACTCTTTTGCAGGGTTAATAGAAATTTCTTGCCAAATGCATTGGTAATGAGCAAGATCGCTCTTTAGTTGATTGGCTATGGTCAACTATTTTGGAGTTCAGTTGCTAGCGGAAGGTTATAGCTCAAAATACTGGTAATTATTAATAGTGCTTATTAAGTGGCTGGGGACATATTACAAGCTAGTAATTGCTTTATGCATTAGGATTTTGCCTAGCTTGATCTCAATTATCAGCTTCACAATAGCTCTTTCAAATTCTTATTTGCTTCGAAACTTTTCAAAGGTGATGTGTTTAGCAATATTTCAATTTCCTTGTGTGCATTTCTTTCCAACTTTTAATTTGGTCATGTTAGAATGCTAATGCAGAGAAATTGATCTTGACTGACTTTTATGATTATTTAGTCCATCTCCTTGCCAACATATGGAAATAGTTTTTAGATTCTTGCAATAATTTGTTGCTTGACATTCATGCTTCCTGTTTCAATCAAATATTGTCCTGCATTTGCTCTAATTTTAACATAGAAGAGAAGTTTGCTAGCTAAAAAGAACCTATGTAAACTTTCCTAGCGAAAAAGAACCTATGTTTACTTCAGCTTTATTTATTTGTCTGATGTTTTGGTCATCACGTTGGCTAATAGTTTTACATATCCCTCTCAATTATCAAGTCTACACTTTCTAATTTGCAGGGTTTGTCCTCCCATGGCATTTTCTGCAGCAACAAATTTACAGCCAGGAACTGGTAAGGAGAGATGTCATATGAAGTCCGCTAACACTTGCCTTTGGGTCTTTACTACTACTTGTCACAAGTATGAGGCTGCCTATCTGCTAATCAGTGGACCATCTTCTGATTAATTGTGTTGTCATGCTCACTGGTGGGATATTGGAATCCATTGATCAGAGGTTGCATTCTCAGTTGAGTTGCTCTTGACAACAAACTATGCATCAAATACAATCCTCTGAAGGAGAATACAGTCTCTGATTTAGGCAGGGAAAGTAGGATGTAATTTGATTGGAATGAGAATACTGGAAAGAATCAAGGAAAAGAAACTTGATCAGCTTGTTCTTGTAGTAGTATGATGTCAGATTGTAGCTGTTTGGGAAAACCATCCAAGTATTAGAAAATATCCTTATAGTCAGTTGATTGATTGGACAAGGTCATTGGTTTCTGGGTTAATACCAAATGTAAATGTACAGGTTTGGGACAGGTTTGGTGAAGGAAATTTTTGTGGCTTGATCCAGTTGAAAAGTGCAAATGCTCGGATGATTCTGTTTCTGCTGCCATGACAGTGAATAAAGTTGCTTTCTTTTAGTGCTGTTGTTGGTAATGCAAGCTGGAATGTTCTTAGTGCAAGCTCAGGCAATTGCAGAAGCAAGTGTTCGACATTTAAATGGATTAAGGCATAGTTAACAGTTAAAGGCATCACTTCGAAACACTTGGGACCTTCTCTAAGACCCCATTTTGTTTCACATATGGTAAGAAGGATATGAAATTTTAGGATCTTCTGTATTTCCTTGACTTGCCCCTTCTCAGCGTTTGCGTGGTTCATCTTTTTAGTTATGCCTGGCATTTGGGTTTTTGTGGAAACGTGGCAGGTTGATCCAGGACTTACAGAGATTTTGGGTTTCATTGAAGAGACTGCGGAAGGTATCATTTCGTGTCTTTAGAACCTTAGCATTCGATAGCTCCCAGCATGTTATTATTCACTATATTTTTCGATTATGTTCCATTTTGTCTCGAATCCAAAGTGGGCATCTGTTTCATCTGTTTTTTTAAGGAATATGACATAATTAAAGTCTGCTAGATTATTCTTTTGATTTCAAATGATGTGTATAATAATCTAATATTAGTTTCTAAAATTTTAGAAACATGACCTGGAGTTCGAAATATAAAAATATTGTGCTCTCTATTCATTTAGGAATTTTGAAGCTGATCTTCACAACCTAAAACAGTGCAACTGATCGATAGATGCTCGCAATGGGGGAACAGTAATATGGTCTTCAAATTATGAAGCTTGTGCAAAATAGCAGTGGATAACTATTTCATAAGTTACCGCAAGAACTTTAAACCTATTCAGCACGAAGGTTAGCTATTTTGGTTTGGATGTTTTAATACGACGCACCAAAATTTAGGTGGATAATGGTTGTCGGCCACAAACTTCGTGGGCCATTATATCATGGGTTTTCTTCAAATTTGGGGATTTGGGGGCTTTAACTGGGTCCTTGGATCGGCATTAGGATAAGCTCTCTTCCTCGCAAGGATTTCTATTATAAAACCAGCAATAAAATCTTGTCTGGTAAAGATAATTTGCTTTTTATTCAAACACAAAATCCTTTATATATAGAAGAGGTAACTGAAAGCCCCTTTTCCAAAGAGGTGGTAGGATGCTTAGGACCTTACGTTTGTATCTATATACTATCTAGGGATGAAATTGGCCAAGTGAAATGTGACGTCTTAAGGTAAGGTTAATGTGGGGCAAGTTCTTTGTCCCTTTTAGGCTTGGTAGTTGGCCAAATTGGGCTCAAAAATAACTAGTTTAGTTATAGTTTAGCTTGAGTCTTAATTGGGCTTCAAACATGTAACCTAATTGGGCTTTAGGTGGTCTAAAGCCCAATTGAACTGTAAATCAACAGCTCAAACCTAAGGCTCAAACAAACCTAAGCTTGTTTAAGCTTTAGTGATTAGAAACTTGATTATGTTTCGTTTAATTTTTTATTATTTAAAATTAAATAATTTTAATAAAAGATTTATCTAAATTTTAAATAATTCAAATTGCAGAAAATATTTGTAATAAATATTATTTATTTTTAAATAATTCATAAATAATACAAACACTATTACTAATTATTTTAGATATATCAATGAACATCTCCATGTGAATTTAAAACAAACAATAAAAATAAGTTCTATAAATTAATAAATAATTAAATATATTCGTAACAAGTATTACAGTGCTATTATCAAAATCATGTTATTTTCAAAACAAGGAATTATCATAGTACTATTATTATCCAAATGAAATTTTAAAAAAAAAGGATCAATTATAGCTAAAGATTAAAGTTGAGTTATCAAACAGAAACAATATTATGGAGTTTGCTTTATTAACTTGAATAAAACTACACAAGTAGAGATTGGTATCTTTAATTCTAAAAATGTCAAAGCAATCATATGAAAAAGAATAGTAAATCGAGAAGTAAAGATTATAAAAAACAAATCCACAGTAGAGGAAAGGAGCTAGCTAATCGTTATGATCTAGATCGTTAATAATTCATACCATTTCATCTATATATAAAAACATTATTAACACATGATAATTAATATTAAATATACCTTCATCATTAAATATTTATTCGAACAAATATTTAATGATGAAGGTATATTTAATTATTAATTATCATGTGTTCAATATTCATTTGTTCCATGAAACTTTCAGTTGGAAGATTGATCTCCTTACTTATATTAATATTAAAAAGACAATATAACATACTATAATGTATTATTGTTATAATTATTAAGGTAAACAAAACTTTGCTTATATTAATATTTAAAAGAAAATATAATATAACATAATGTATGATTGTTACAATTATTAAGGTAAACAAAACTAACATATGACAAAGAAAAGAGTCTATTATAAATATCTTTATCACCTAACTAACTTCGGGTATACATAAGAGCTTCTACAGTATTAAGATGAAGTCAAGTAGACGAGAACTATCTGACCACTAGTATTGAAAGCAAACTTCAAAGTAGCAGTAGATATTGGAATTGTTAAGAGGTTTCATGCAATTGCTTGCATGATTGAAAAAGTAATTCCTTGTGTCTGCCACTATATTAATACATCTAATTACACATTTCCAACCAAGGTTATAACACCTGCTTCTAGATAGTTCTCCAACTCCATCGTACTATAAGAATTCCTAACCTTTTTTAATGAATTTTGCAAATTTGGGACTCACACCAATATATAAACAATAGATAAAGCTAAAGTTAAAGTTAATACTGAAATATTACGACCCTAATCTTTGTGCAATCTTAATTGATAATCATTAAACAAATCAAAACAAAATTATTTAATGATATGAACATGATCTTTAGCCTAATTACTATATAACTTTTGATAATAAAAATATAACATCTCCATCTTATATATCGATTCAATACAAAAATGACTATCATAATTTATCCTATTATGTGCTACTTAGAATTAAATTTCTCCATCATCGACTATGTTATGACCTGAATCACCTCATTGGAATCAAATATTTAACTAGATAAAGCTTGTTTGATCTCACACATGTTGCTAAAGCAAATGTGCAAATTTGGATATATTTTTATTGGAGAACAACTCAATAGTGTTATAAAATGTCTCTAACTTCCCTATTTTATTGGTGGGCAAGTATACTGAAAGTCTCTTTATCTCCGCTTGATACACACCTCAATGAACTTAGTTGATGACTCCACCATCTTAAGTGTTGAATTCCATCTAGTCAGACAATCTAAAACTAACTTCTTTGTACACAAAATGCGTAGTTGTTTGTAATTTCTTTAAATTTCACTCTTTTGGATGTTACACTCTAATATACTATACTACTCCAGATTAACTCCATGACTTCCTTAATTACCACCAAATTGTCCTTAACAATCAAATTCATGATATGCACAAAGAAATGTATAAAGGATAACCCTATACTAATCAACAAGATGAACCCGCAACTTGGTCTTCAATTTTTCAATCATTACATCATTTGTGCTATACTTATCCAGAGTTATGGTTAAAAGCTTAATATCAATGTTTCAATCCATTATGCAATCTACCATCACAGTTGTCAACTTGTCACTTGTATATGGCGATGACATATAAATGAACTTATTATTTAAAAACATGAAAATATCAATTATAGTATAATCAATAAATAAAAGGCAATAATATTAAATAATATAAATATGTAATCTACCTCAATAGTTAACTATATAAAGTCCATTAATTGCCAATATAATATGTTGTCTTCGCCGTATGATCCTTCTTTTGGTTGTCAACCATTCACATATCTAATGTGATGGCTACCCATCCATGAATGTTTAACAACACCTTTAATATTTATTTCTTTTGATCATCTTAAATCTTGGAAATGTCTTTCTTCAAGTATTACAAGCTAGAATTTTGAATGATATCTTGAAGTTTTTGCTAACAATAATAGAAAGTGATTATTCATCACCATTAATCACTTAGCCACTAAAAAATTTAATATATTGCTATCATAACTTGTGGTAGTCACTGCATTCTTCCCTCTCATGATGTTGAGGGTAAAAAATGTTTTACCTCCTAATTTCATCTTCCTTTTGTTGCATGACTTTATATATCTTTTTAAATGAGAGGTTCTACCTTTATAACATCTGACCAACATCTTGGGACAAATCTTACATTCAACCTTTGATCTCATCTTATTGAAGTGATTCTAAGCATCTCTTCTTAATGAACCTATTCTTTTAGCATGAGTTATTTATTCTCTTAGTATCAAATTAAAACTCTCTACTAGTATATTATCCTATATCGGATTAGAACTCTTCACTAAAACAATTAATATATATATAAGCATATAAGTTATTCATGAATATTTACATATACATGCACTTTAATTAATATTTAACATATATACATACTAAATTTAACGAGCATTTATATATATACAAACTAGCAAAAATAATCAATGGAAATGATCTAATTATTTCAAGAAAAAATAAATCAAAATTTCTACATCAAATGTCTACGCATGCATAATCAATATATATTAATACTATGAAAATTTGTCCATAACACGCATAATAATTTGCAAAGAAGAAATTGGAGTAGATTCTTAAAGCGAGATAATCAAATATGAATGGTTGTTAACATGTCAGATAATAAACTCTTTCCTTATATGGTTCAACATATCATATTATGTTTTTATTTCTAAATAAAGGAGGAAGGCGATTGTGGCGATGTCAACAAGGACCAAAGGGGGAGTATATCAAAATAGAAAGGAAGACAAGGTCCAAGTTCGCGAGGACGGATTTTCCAATTTATTTTCAATTAAACTTAATTGAAGTTGGCTGAAGAAGAAGAGAGATTTTGTATCATATATTGAAACAACATTGTTTTGCTCTATCGTTTTAACATGGATACAATGCACCAACAACTTAAACAAAACAAAGTCGTTTTATCTAGTATAAAACGAAGACATTTTACATAACATTTAAATAGATAGTTCAGACTTTAGCCCAGGCTAAATTGGCAAGCTCGAGCTTGAGCCTGACTTGAGATCCAATCAAATTTAATAAGACTTGTTAACTATAGACTGAGCCGAGCTTAACGTACGTAAAAATCTCAAGCTTAGTCCCTTTCGCAACAAATTGGTCGAACCATTTATTGCAAGTATAGTGTTTGCTATCACAAGTCTCAAAAAGGATGTGACAATTTTCTATCACAGGCTTGGGTTTTATAATTATATATTCTTCTTGAACTATGTAAGAGGTTTATATCTAGTTATTTTGTACTGAAGAAACTCTTAAGTCTTTGGTAGAAAGTTTGATAAAGTAAAAGATCTCGTGATCTTGGGTCTGATAAAGTAAAGATCTCGTGATCTTGGCCTTCAATTAGATCTTTATTTAACTCATTATCTAAAATTATATAAACTCTTCAACGTCACTCATTTCGTATTTAAGAATAAATTCAAATAAAATAAAACCTACAACTTGAGAGTTAACACATAGGTTTTAAGGGTCTTTATTGGAAGATTATATCCTGAATCTCGTTATCCATCCCTTCAAGAGGGATGTCCTTAAGTCTAACTCTGGTGATATTAACTCAAATAACAAGTTTACAATAAGTTCAAGGTCCTCTTCTAGAACCAAACCTAAGGGTTATTCCACAACTGCACAAATGATTTAGTAAAACATCACAAAAATTAATTTTGAAATCATCACCAAAAGTTAGTGGTATGTTGTCGTTAGCCTACAAATTTAATCCCCTACTTAAAATAATATGTAATACAATGAAACAAGGGTATCGTTCCATATAGATTAAATTTCAAGAAATAATTTTAACCTTCAATTTAAGAATATGCGTGTGTAAGGGAAAAATTAAGAATTAAATGCAAACTAACTAATTATGAACGAACACATGAATGATCCTAAAATTAATTGATATGTATGCAACAATAAACTAAGATGATTAAACTAATTTATTCAACTATGTGTAGGTGTGTGTCGTGACTTGTGAGCAAAATTTTAATGCAAATTAGCTACATATATGTTATGCATGCACCTAACTATTTATTAATGAATTAGTGCTATGTGGATGACATGCAAGGATTAATGCAAATCTACTAACATCTATTACGTGAATGATGGTATATGCATGTAACTAAAGCTTAAACAAAGGACCTGACTTGGGGGGGTTGTTCACAGCAAAAACTTAACAAAAAAGAGAGGATGGCGTGAATTAAAACAGAAAATTAAGAATAAATGTCGAAAAAATTTTAAGAAGAAATTTGCAAAGAGAAGTTTGATAAAAATTCATATTAGTTAAAGATCAATTGCAAAGGTGTTTACTAATTCCCTAGGTTGATTTTAATCATTGAAACAAAAGATTTTTCCAGCTAATTTATGATCAAAATTCAAGTTGAACATATAATATTCTTTGCATCCGAACCTAACATGTAATGCAAAAGCTTTTCATGCAAGCATCAATTGAAAACTAACATGAAAAACAAAAAAAATGAAAGCATTAAGATTAGATGGCTTTGATTGAACCTAAAATAATTCAAAGATTGTAGCGCCCCCTTATCGCAGGGTACCTACCGGGACGCCCGAAGGTCATCTCGGCACATATCCCACGATGATGGCACACTACGATCGATCACTACATTCCCTTCATATAGCATGGTAACATAATTCACTTATAAAGCATCATAAGAAGATCACAATATTTTAAAATCAACTTTTTCCTCATTACATTTCACAAAATCGAAGTCTACATTGTCTTTCAACATTATCCAAATGTACATCATCAGAAACCTAATACAATAGTACTACGTGAATGAGGAAAGTGTATCAAAGTTATCTAAACCACCCAAAAGAACCCCAACTGACTGACCTTTGAGCCATGACCTCTATCTCCAATCGCAATCTACCCGGTTGGTAGAACCTCTTTAGTAGTTAGAGTCGTCTCTCGGTCATGAAAAGACAACGTTACAATTTTGGTGAGTTTTGCGAACTCAATGAGGTAACCATCATCAATGGTTCACTCAATTCATGCATCACATCATCGCACATAACATAATATTCACTTCATTGCATATTCACAATGTATCACATTGTTCATACAAAACACACATCAATTATAATTGACAATGCACGTGAGACTCACTTTCATTTATTATTGTCGTTATGATCGAGTGCCTTTTTACCAGCTCATCCCTTCATGGATGTCAAGCTTTGTCGTATACGTCCCATATCCCTTAGTGGAGACCGGGGACAGTCGCACTCGAGCCCGAGGCTCTATTCACATTCCTAGCTTTAAGCTCTTTGTCCTGGTTACTCCGGTCATAACTTCCTTTATCTTGCATGCATTCATGTAATGAATGTTTCACATAACATAACATCAGTCAATCACATGGATGTACAGTCACATTTAGATTACATTCATCATCGGACCTTAGTCCAATATTCAGCAGAAATGCTGAGCACGCTTTTACAATCATATGCACATTCACAATCTGGAGCATTTAAATAACTCATTCAAACTATATTCTAAAGCAAACAATTAATTGAGTGAGACCGTCTAGGTTACTCACAGGTTGCTCCCGAAGCTAATGTCTAGAAGATCCGGCAACGTCTGGAAGTTGACGTTCCAGTTGCTCCTCTATAACAAATAGAATACATGATATCACAATTTGCACCATTAAGAATGTTCAACAAAGGCACATGTATGAGATGTATTATGTACAATGCATGTTCATGATAAATCTCAGGTATCGCTCCTTGATTCTTCCCAGCACTATCCCCATACCAAAATTTATTTAAGTATAACTAACACTTAGGTTTATGCCTCATTAGAACCATTGAAAACACAATTTATTTCTCATTGACTTACTTCCAGACTTTATGAAACACCCTTTTAGGTTTATTGTTCACATTCAATAAGAAGGCAAAACTTCTGTAATTTGAGCCCACTCTCTTCCAGAAAAGTGTTCCTCTATATTTCATCTTTCCATTGACACCAATTTCACTCAATCTGGTTCAGTAATTTGGAAGATATGCCTCAAACATTTTCGGACTGTTCCTCTCCAAAATAATGTACTATACCAGACTTCCATCTAGAAATTGAATACCTTAGAGACTGGATCAAGAATTAGAGTCTTTATATGATTTGTATCTATATTACTCTAGTTTACTACAAATCAATAATCACCTCAATTGGAATCCTACAGACCAAGTTGTCATCGAAATACTGAAACATGTTCAGTAAAATATCTAGTTCATGCTCTTTCCACCGATACTCTTATTTTGATTCAATAAATCATCTTCAATTTAATACGAAAAACTATATATTTTTGTGGAGAGATAAATAAATGTGTTAGGAATCCAATGGTTCAAAAATCAGGTCATTTGGAGGTCTAAAGAAGAAGTTATGACCAAAAGAATCTAGCCTGTTTTGCTTTCGTCTTAGTTTTTCCATCATCTCATTTCTATCGTCTGCTTTTCTATCGTCTACTTTTCTATCGTCTCATTTCTATCGTCTGTTTTTTTCCATCGTCTCATTTCCATCGTCTGTTTTTCCATCGTCTCATTTTCATCATCTGTTTTTTCATCGTCTCATTTCCATCGTCTGCTTTTTTATCGTCTCATTTCCATCGTCTGTTTTTCTATCGTCTCATTTCCATCGTCTGCTTTTCTATCGTCTCATTTCCATCGTCTGCTTTTCTATCGTCTCATTTCCATTGTATGCTTTTCTATATTCTCATTTACATCGTCTGCTTTTCTATCGTCTCATTTCTATCGTCTGTTTTTCTATCGTCTCATTTATATCGTCTGACATCATTACTTATATGGACCATAACTTTTGACTCCGATGTCCAAATTCTTCATGTTATATACCATTGCAAAGATAAAAGAAAAATCTACAATTTTCCAGAGGCATCTTAGCTAAAATCTCTTTATATAAATCCCAGATTTATCCCTAAAGTCCGAAGACGAATTTTTTCACATGAATGTCATTTTTTATGCAAATGGTAGTAACTTAGCAATTTATTACACAAATCCCCGAACAGTATTTATGAACAAACACATGAATGTCATTTTTCATGCAAATGGTAGTAACTTAGCAATTTATTACACAAATCCCGCAACTCTAAGGGATTTATTTACTACTTATCTGTTGAAACTCTAAGATCTTCAAGCCCTAATCTCCACAAAATTTTTGTACTTCATTGAGTGAATTAAGCAGCTTCTGGTTTTTCTTAGGGTAGAGGACACAATAGCAAAGTAGTTTTGGTGAAAGAAAGGGAAAACACAGAGGTCTCTTAGAAGGTATTTGATGGAAGACTCTGGGTCTCAAAAGGAAGTTTTAGAGAGATGATAATAAAGAAAGGACTTGGACAAGACTTAACCTATCAATTCTCAAAGAATAGAAACCTACTTCTAGCAAGAGTACAAAAGCCTAAGTGACACTTGTCACTCACCTAATACCCAAGTTCCAACTTAGTTTCTTTTGAAACTAACTCCCTTGACTTTCATCTTTATAATCCAACTATCTCCAAAGCTTCTTTTAATTTCTTGTTTCCTATTATATATATATGTCTCTCAATACTCCATAATTTTCAAAGGAAACTCCTAAATTCACCAACACCTACAATTATGGCATTTCCACCAATCACTAATATTTCCAATGTAAAAACATTCATAATTCTCAGATCCAATCCAATTATACCTGGAATTATTCATGAGTGCATGTACAATTATTTTCATGTGCAATTAAATTCACTATACATATATAAGTGTATAGCATATCATGCATGAACATGGAAATGCATCTCTAACTCTCATTAATCACTCATATTTACCATTCTAACCCTCTCACAAGTAATGGGATGTTACACTTCCAAAGCATATAAGTTATTCATTCCTATCACTAAGAAGATTGTAATCAGTAGAGATGTGATTTTTGATGAAGAAGATACATGGAATTGGACTGAAAAAGGTACAAGCAGCCACCCTATACCAATCAATTTTGATGAAATTGATGATACTGCTAACCAACCGGTGCAAATTCTAGATGCAAACCAACAACCATAACCTAGTGGTGAAATTTTAGTGGTTACTAATCTAGTAGAAATTATATAGCCCCGTGAAAGAAAAAGACCTACTTAGATGACAAATTATATAAGTGGAGATAATTTATCAGATGATGATTTGACTGCACATTTTGCTATATTTGCATATTGTGACCCTCTTACATTTCAAGAAGTTGTAGAAGATTCAAAGTGGAAAAATGCAATGGATGAAGAGATGAGGTCCATGGAGAGAAATAATACGTAGGAGTTGGTAGAACTTCTAGAGGGGCAAAAATCCATTGGAGTTAAATGGGTTTATAAAACAGATTTGAGCAAAGATGGCAATGTTGACAAGTATAAAGCACGACTTATCATGAAAGGGTACAAACACGAATTTGGGGTTGACTATAAAGAGGTCTTCGCTTTGGTTGCAAGGATGGATACTATTCAATTGGTATTATCCATGGCTACCCAAAATTCCTAGTCTATCTATCAATTAGATGTAAAGTCGGCATTTTTAAATGGTGAGTTGAAAGAAGAAGTGTATGTTGATCAACCACCTGGATATGTAAAGAAAGGTAATGAGAAAAAGGTATTTAAATTTAAAAAAGGCTTTATACGGATTAAAACAAGCTCCAAGGGCTTGGTATAGCCATATAGATGTTTATTTTGCTAAAGAAGGTTTTCTAACATATGCTCATGAACATACTCTTTTTACAAAGCTTGAGGATAATGGTTCTTTGCTTGTTGTGTGTCTGTATATTGATGATATGATATATATTGGGAATGATATTGTCATGATTGATGCATTTAAAAGAAGTAGGATGAGTGAATTTTAAATGATCGATTAGGGGTTAATGTATTATTTTCTCGGTATTGAAGTTATGCAGTCACCAGTTGGTATTTTTATTTCACAAAATAAATATGTTCTTGAGATTTTGGACAGGTTCAAAATGGAATACTGCAACTCAATTAGCACTCCTACTGAGTATGGCTTAAAGTTGATGAAAGAAGATGGAGGAAAGAAGATAAATGCCACTTTGTACATGCAATTTGTTGGAAGTTTGATGTATCTAACTTCAACAAGACCTGATATCATGTATGGATTCGATTTAATAAGCTGATATATGGAAAATCCAGCCAAAAATCATCTAGCTACTGTAAAACAGATTTTTCGTTATTTAAAAGGGACAAGTGATTATGGAATTTTTTATGCTATTGGAACAAAAGGAATTTTGATCGGTTTTTCTAGTAGTGATTATGCAGGTGATGTGAATGGCAGGAAAAGCACATCAGGATTTGTGTTCATGATGAATTCTGGAGCTGTATCATGGTCATCAAAGAAGCAACAAATTATTACATTGTCAAGTACTGAAGCTGAATTTATTGCAGCAATAACATGTTCCTGTCAAGCCATCTGGTTAAGAAGATCGCTTGAATCACTTCATTATCAGCAGCAAGGTCCAACAACTATCTATTGTGGTAATGTTTCAACAATTAAAATTTCTAAAAATCCTGTTTCACATGGAAGGAGCAAGCACATTGATGTTAGATTTCATTTTTGCAACAATGGAACAATTGATATGGTTTTTTGCAAGAGTCAAGATCAAGTAGTTGATATTATGACCAAACCATTTGAGCAAGCTGTGTTTGTTAAGCTTCGAAGAATGCTTGGAGTATGCTCTTCAAAGAGTGTTGCCGTTTGAAAATGGCAATGTTGGATGAGAGGTTCATTTCTCTAAACTAATCTTAT
>JANIHY010000209.1:16687255-16702300 GCA_027479065.1 Erythroxylum brevipes
ATGATGCCATATATCATATACCTTTTTCACTTATATCATATTTAAATAATAATTTCTTAAAATCATTAATTATTAGTAAAAGATTAACAAAAATAATATTTTGATCTGAATTAACTTATTTTTAAAAAAAATTTAATACTCAACAAAAAATAAAAAAAGTTAATAAAATTAAAAAGCTATTTTTTAAATTAAATATTCCTTCACTTTTATTGAAATGAATAATATAGATATTCTTATCCAACAAGAAGGGTCAAGATTGCCCTTCGAACAAATGTCGCAAGAACTACTCTGCTTCACTGCCCCGATTGTACATAAAACAGATGAAAACATGCCAAAGTGTTCTTTCTTCAATGAAAAGAGTTGAAGAAGACACACAATGGCCTGTAAAGATTCTTCTTTTCACGTACAAAACCTAATAAGACATCGAATCTATCTACAACAAAAGAACAAATCGTAGTTATTTACAGAACTCTTATAATTCACATCTCTGTTTCCTTGAATAGACCCTTCTTCGTTGGAGAAGAGAACAAGGCTACGGATATATCAACGAGACCTCTCTTGCTCAATCTCGACCTATGGGAACGAGACTGTTTCGGTGCATTTGGTGCTTCAATCTCGCCCAATTCGTTTGGATTCTCGAAATTAACCGAACATCGAAAAGCTCGAACCTTTCTTGGCGTGCTGTACTCGAAGTGCAGTTTCTTGGCAATCAGTGTCTGAATTAAGAAATAAAAAACCATAAGATCTTATCAATACACTAATCGATCAGAACAACCAGAGACATAAGCATTTGTCTGAACAAAGTGTCTTACAGCTTCGCTGATTGCTCTAGATACCATCAAGAGTTGCTTCAGATCATCATGACTCACACAGCAGAGCACTCTAACCTGCAAGACAGAGATAGAAACTTTATCACCAACCATTCGATTTACATTCATAAAAGTGCAAGAATCAAGCTAGAAATTCATGTTCTACACTAACCAAGATGTCTTCTGGGAGGCTCTCGAGATGGGATTTCTGGGTCTCATTACCATCATCCACCACAGTCATTTTCCCACTACAAAGCCTCTTCAATGGAGTTGAAGGAGTCGCTGAGTCAAGAGACACCAAACCCACTTCATTATTCAAAATCCAAATCCTTTTCCTTCCAAAAGACCGCGTGTACTGTAAAAACTCCAACCCACGTCGCTGTTCTTCTTCTTCTACTCCACGACTTAACTTCATTGAACTGCATCTCTTACCCAACGCCATTTCAGTAGAAATCCGAGTCACAAACACAAACCGGAAAAGGGATTCACAAGGAGAGAACTAACAATCAAAACCCACAAATTTTAAGTGAAAAAGATTGGGTCTTCGTGTCAAAGTTTAAAGCTTTGAATCGGCGAAAATGGAAACAGGAAAGAGTCTTCGAGGTAGAGAGTTTGGAAGTTGGGTTTAAAGAGTCTTAGGCAGCCGCGACGGTTGTGCGAAGCTTGAGGGTGACTGGAATACCGGCGTCTCATTAGCAGATCTGAAGAAGATGGAAAAAAGAGAGAGGTGCGATGGGGTTGAGAAGAGAGAAGAGAGGAGAGAAGAGTCGAAGACGATAGTTTAGTTTTCAACCGGTTAGTAAATAACCGGTTCTTGGATAAACCGGCCGGTTCTCTGTTAAACCGGCCGGTTTTTATATTCTAGGGTTAATAGCTAAAACCGAACCGGACACATGGCCGGTTCAGATCATTTCCGGTCGGACCGGCCGGTCCGGTCCGGTTTTCACATCCTTGGTTTATACCTCATTAAAACCATTAAAAATCACATTTCATTCTCATTGAATCACTTCAGATTTTTTTCCTAAGACACCTCTTTCGGGTCTACTATTCACATTCAATCAGAAGGTGAAACTGATATAATTCTTTTAAAAAAGTGTTCGTCTATGTCTTATCTTTCTATTGACACTAAAATCACTCAATTTGGTTCAGTAATTTGGAAGATAAGCTACAAACATTTTCGAGCTGTTCATATTAAAAAACAGTAACTATACACTACATCCATCCAAATATTAAATATACTAGAGACTGAATCACAATTTGACTTCTTCAAATGATTTGTATCCATATGTCTCTAGTTTTCTCCAAATCAACAATCATCTCATTTATCCTATAGATCCAGATATAATAAAAATACTGAAGGGTGCTCAGTAAAAAATCCTATTTCACTGTTCCAACATATTCCACACTTTGATTCGATCAATCTTTCTCAATTTAATTTATAATGCTACAAAATTTAATGAAGAGATAGAAAAATGTTTTGTAAATCCATTGGTTCAAGAATCAGATCATTTGGAGGTCTAGAGAAGAAGTTAAGGTCAAAAGAAGGAAGGTTGTTCAGGGTGAGTCAACCCTTTGGTCAAACCAAGCACGATGGTACTTTCCAACCAATTTCAGCAATGTCAACTTCCCAACCTTCCAAGCAATGTCACCATCATGCTTAAGCACGACGGTGCAAATTTCCTAGCTTCAAAAGCATGACAGTGCAACTATACTTCATCTTCTCCACCAACATCTCAACTCCAAACCATCAGAACTTTTGATCCAGAACTCCAAAATGTACAAACTTTATGTCAATGGAAAGCTTAAAGAAATATCTACAACTTTAATGAAGACAACATTGTCAAAATCTTTCTATATCAGTGCAAAAAATTCATGGAAATTTCAGATTGAAAATTTAACTCTCTAACCATCTATTCTCAGAAAATTTCCAGATGACTTACATTTTCCAAAATCTCACACTTCAAATTTTTATTTCAAGTCTTTCCACCCTATTTCATTAAACTCGTTTACCATAAATTCATACCACTCCAAAATATATAAGTTTAATAAAAAAACCATCAAAAGTCAAAAATTCATATTCATCCTATTCGTACACTGTTACTTTTCAGCATTTTTAACTTTCATTCTCAATCACTATTCTTCCTCTCAACTTCCATTTAAACACTCATTCTCATCTTAAACCATCATTTTACAATTACTCTTCAACTCAAAAACCATTTCCTTGATCATCTCTAAATTTTCATCAACTCACATACAACACACACACACACACACACATATAAACATGCACAGTGAAGAACATAGCACCTATCACCTTTCCATATCTAGTTTTCTACACTAATCCTATATACCATTTCATTGCTATTTCAACTCCAAAAAACCATTTCCACAACATCATATCACTAAAAATCCATCAAAACTAAATAACACTATAACCAAATTTTTTCATCTCATTCACAGTGTTCATGAATATATATATATGCGTAAATGCCATGATCCTTGCAACTAACAATAATTCATCAAATTATTTCATGAATCCACAACTCTAAAGAATTTATTCACTACTTATTGAAAACTCTAAAAACCTTCAACTATCTTCAAACCCTAACTCCATGCAAAACTCACTTATTTACTGTGCAAAATGATCAGCTTCTAGTTTTTCTTAGGGTGGAAGAATAAATAGCAGTGGTGGTAGAGTTGTGGGATGAGGAAAAAACAAAGAAATCCCTTTGAAGGATTTTGATGAAAAACTTTGTGTGTGGAAAGGAAATTCGAAGAAAGAGGCTGGAAAAAGTCATTTAGACTTAACTCTTGTCTTATTAACTCTCATATTCATATAACTTACTCTTACAAGGTTATAAAAACAACTTTCTAAATTAGTGACACTTGTCACTTCCTTACGCCTAAACCTAAACTAAATTTCTTCTTGACTAATTCCTTTAGTCTCATCTTTACAATCTAACTATCTCCAATCATCATTAATTCGTTTTATTTTTTCCTTTTTATAATTCTCTATAGTTTCTGAAAATAAATCCTAAAATTACCAAAATTAAAAAATATTACAATTTTACTAACCCGTAAAATTTTCAATGTAAAAACACTCATAATTCTAAAAAATACATAAAACAATCTAATTATACCCAGAATTATTCATAAATGCATATACAATTATTTTTATGTGCAAAAGATTCACTATTCATGTATATGTGTATGGAATATTATGCATGAGCATAAAAATGCATTTCTAAGCCTCTCATAAATCACTCACATTTATAATTTTAACCTCCTTACAAATAATGGGATGTTACAACTCTCCCCTTTTTAAAAGAAATTTCGTCCTCGAAATTCCTACCTGCTTGCTTGAATAGGTGGGGGTATTATCTCCTCATATGTTCCTCTGTCTCCCAAGTTGCTTCATCAGTTGAGTAGTTCCTCCAAAGGATTTTCACCATTGGAATAACCATGTTCCTCAATTGCTTGATATGTGATCCCATAAACTTAATCGGCTCCTCGACATAGCTTAAGTTACTAGTAACCTCAATCTCCTGAGCCAGTATCACATGTGTCAGATCCGATCGATATCTTCGGAGCATACTCACATAAAACACATTATGAAATTGAGACATCTCATTCGGTAAAGCCAACTTATATGCCAAAGGTCCTATCCTCTCAATGATCTCATAAGGACCTATGTACCTAGGGCTCAACTTGCCTTTTTACCGAATCTCAATACTCCCTTCTATGGTGACACTTTCAAGAACACGCTATCCCCCACACTGTACTCCATATCCCGTCAGTGTTGATCCACATAACTCTTATGTCTATCCTAAGCTACTTTAATTTAAATTTGGATCATCTTCACCTTATCCATTGTATCTTGTATCAACTCTGAGCCTTCAACCATTCTCAAGCCCTCTTCATCTCAATATAATGGAAACCGACATTTTCTACCATACAGTGCCTCATACAATGCCATTTCGATAATACTGTGGCAATGGTTGTTGTAAGCAAACTATATCAATGTCATATACTGATCCCAAGCTCCTCTAAACTCCAATACACAAGCTTTGAACATATCCTCAACAGTCTTGATTGTCTTCTCACTCTTTCCATCTATCTGAGGATGAAATACTGTATTGAAGTTCAACTTAGTACCCATGGTAGACTGCAAGCTCTTCCAAAATCTCGAAATAAATCTGAGATTCCTGTCCGATACTATGGACACTGGAACCCCATGCAGTTTCACTACCTCATTCACATATCTCCGGGCCATCTGATCAAGTAAGTTATTTTCTCTCACTGTTAAGAAGTGCACCGACTTGGTCAACCGGTTTACTATGACCCATATCGCATCAGTTGCCTCGGAGTCTTAGGCAATCCCACGATGAAGTTCATAGTAATCTGTTCTCATTTTCATTCCAAAAAGGAAAATGAATGTAGCTTCCCTACCGGAGCCTAGTGCTCAACTTTCATTTGCTGGCACATCATACATCTAGATACATATTCTATCACTTGTTTCTTCATTCTAGGCCACCAAAAATGTTGCTTAAATGTGTTATACATCTTGGTAGTACCAGGATGCATAGCATAGGTGGCCATATGAGCTTCCTCAAGTATCTCCTTCCTCATATCATCCATATTAGGCATACACAGCCTCTGTCTCAACCATAATGTCTCATCTCTCAACTCAAACTCGGAATCCGGATTCATCTTTACTTTCTTAATAAGCTGTATCAGGATCTTCTCTCTGTAGTCTTATGATCTTATCATGTAACATCGACCTAAGTTTCAATGTAGCAATCAAGGCCCTATCCTGCTCTAAATTCAATTCCACATTCAGAGCTCTTAACTGTATCAAATTATGTAGCCTCGATAACTAAATCTGAGCTGCACTAATATTAGACTTCCTGCTCAAAACATCTGTCACCACATTAGCTTTCCCCAGGTGGTATTCAATAATACAGTCATTATCCTTCAGTAACTCAATCCATCTCCTCTACCTCAGGTTCAACTCCATCTAACTTAGCAGATATCTCAAACTCTTATGATCTGTGTATATCTGGAAAGTCTCTCCATATAAATAATGTCTTCAAATCTTTATAACAAAGACAAATGTAGCTAGCTCTAAATCATGTATTAGATAACTGATGAGACTTTAATTGTCTTGATGCATAGGCGATCACCTTGCCATGCTGCATCAACACACATCCTAATCTATGATGCGAAGCATCACTGTATACCACATATCCTCCGGTCCCCGATGGAATAGTCAACATCAGTGCAGTATTCAACCAATATTTTAGCTCCTCAAAGCTCTTCTAACACTCCTCATTCCATCTGAATACTATATTTTTCCTCATAAGTTTTGTCAAAGGGGTTGAGATATGAGAAAATCCATCGATAAACCTCCAGTAATACCCAGCCAATCCTAGGAAGCTTCGAATCTTTGACACATTTCTCGGAACTTCCTAATTTATCAGTACCTCAATCTTCTTCGGATCTACTTGTATGCCATCCCCAGTCACTATATGTCCCAGAAACATAACTTGATCCAGCCAAAATTCACAGTTATTGAATTTAGCATACATCTGCTTCTCTCTCATAATTTGTAAGATGACTCTTAGATCCTCAGCATGCTCCTTTCTGCTCTTCGAATACACCAAGATATCATCAATGAACACAATCACAAATCGATTCAGGGATGGCTAAAACACCTTATTCATCAGGCCCATAAAAGCTACTGGGGCATTAGTTGGCCCAAACGGCATCACTAGAAACTCAAAATGCCTATAAATACTCTTGAATGCACTCTTAGGTACATTAGACTCAGTTATCTTTAACTGATAGTATCCTGACCTCAAGTCCAATTTATTAAATACCTGAGCTCCCTGCAACTGATCAAGCAAATCATCAATTCTAGGCAACGGGTACTTGTTCTTCACTGGTACACGATTCAGCTGTGTATAATCGATACATAACATTAAGGTCCCATCTTTCTTCTTCACAAATAGCACTGGAGCTCCCCAAGGTGAAATACTGGTTCTAATAAAACCCTTTTCTAACAACTCTTGTAGTTGAGCCTTCAACTCCTTCAGTTCTACAGGTGCCATCCTATATGGAGGAATGGATATAGGAGCAGCACTTGGAACTATATCAATCGTGAACTCTATTTCTCGATCTGGTAGTAAACTAGGTAGCTCATTGGGAAACATATCCAGGAACTCCCTAACCACGGGAATGTCCTATATACTCTGCTAAGCTTTATTATCAATGATGTGGGCCAGATAAGCCTCACATCCTCCCTGCATCAATCTCAATGCATTCATGAAGGATATCATCCTGGCTGGCACTGCTTGACTAACTTCTCTGAATACTGCCCTCGGCTGACTAGGAGATTCCAGTATTACCTCCTTGGTATAGCAGTTCATGATAGCCCTATGAGTAGTGAACCAATCCATACCTAGGATAACATCTATCTCTGTCAATTGTAGTATAATCAAGTATGCCTCTAACTCTGCTTGATCAATCCTAGTCAAGCACCCCTTGCAGACCTCTCTTATGATAGTAATACTACCTAAAGGTGTACTCACCTCTAGCCCATACTGTAGTGACTCCCTATCACAATGCAGCCTACATGCCAAATGCGGTGTAATAAAGGAGTGTATGGATCCGAGATCTAACAGTGCAAAAGCCTCAAAATCATAAATGAAAAGCGCATCTGCAACCACATCTGGTGAGTCTTGAGCCTCCTGCCTGGTCATAGCATAGACCTGAGCCTAGGATTGTGGTTGGCTACCCTGCCCCTCAATCCTCATGGAAGAACTCCTAGAGCTCACTCTGCCTCTACCTTGGCCTCTCTGTCCAAGTCCACTTTCTTTGCTTTGCTAGATCGTAACATCACTCCCATATCGCCCACTCACACCACACTGAGCTCTTAAGGTAGTAGGACAATCTCTAATCTGGCAGTCCAAGGAGCCATACTTCAGGTAAGCTCCAGTTAGTCTCTAACACTCACCACCATGCCTCTTCTCACAATACTCACATACTAGAAACTAACTCTGTATTGCATCCTTTCCACTGCCAGCCTGTGATGATCTAGTCCTCTTCCTAGATCCTAACTGCCTGGATCCACTTGGTGGTCTGAAGGCCCTGTTTTGGTGCTTACTGAATCTTCTGCCAGAACTACCCTGACTCTCACTAAATCTCTTCCCTATGGACCCTTGCCCAGTCTTTGCTTGTCTCTCTCTCAATAGCTGCTTAATTCTAATTGAAGTAACTCTTAACTCAATGAAAGTATCCAGATCTGAAAGCACCAACCTTGTTATGATCTCCATATTGAGTCCATTCTCAAACCTCCTACACTTGTCTTCTTCTGTAGCGATCATAGCAGTAACATAACCCATCAACTCATTAAACCGGACCTCATATTCAGCCACTAACATCTTACCCTGCTTCAATTCCAAGAATCCATTTCAAAAAATGCCCATGTAAGATCTCAATTCTGATGCTTTGATACCACAAATGTTAGGTACCATTTTCAGAACCCAACTCTTGCGAACCCTTATTAGGCATCAATCCCACAAGGGTGGCATGCCCCATGACCATCAAACATCAAAGCAAACTTATTAGTCCAACTCAACCATATAACGAGGAAGTCAAAAAGAACATACACAACCAAACTACTTCAATCAATCATTTCATTTCTAAAGCAACAGAATTTGAAAAACTTTATTTACATATCAAAGGCCACATCATTGGCATATTACAAAATACAAATAACAAATTTGCGGAAGTTTCCTTAGGCTCTTGATCACTTGATCTCTTAACTATCACCTGAAGAGGAGACAAAAAGGGGGTGAGCTTGACAGCTCGTGGGTAATAGTTTATAATGAAAAAATAAGTAAAAACTATTAAAAATGTTCACTTGTCATAGAAAATTTTCATATGGTTCTTAAAACACATGTTTCTTAGGCTTTCAGTCAACATTCACAAATTGCAAAACATGAATGCGTCACTTTTATCATGAGCACATAAGCATATCAAATGATTTGGGTAAGTCCAAAAATATGACGTATTACACATTTCTAATATAATGGTCCTGTGTAGTCGTGAATTCTTGAGCGAGTCCTTAAGGGAACTCCATGTCACTAGCAAGCAGGCGGGAGAAGTCTATACTTGAGTCAACATGCACGTGACAGTTTTTTAGGGACTACCACTGTTAGACCCCGAATTATTTTTTTATGATGTCATTAAGCATAACTTGTGTTAATTATGTTATTATGGCTTAGTTTGATTAAATTGAGCGTATTAGTGGATAATTGAGATTTATTTGAGTTTAATGTGGTTTTAAATGAGAATTAAGGGATAAATGTGTGAGGGCATTTTGGGAAAGTTACTTGAGTTGGAGTGGTTTAAGCTTTGCAAGGAGCGCTATAATGGTCTTTATGCTCCCTTTGACTTAAGTAGGAAATTAGAAGAAGGAAAAGAAAGGAAAAGAGAAGAGAAAAGAAGAGGAGTTGCCGTAGGTGAGGAAGAAGAGAAGAGAAGAGAGGGTTTTGCGATCTTGTGATTTCTGACAGATTCGAAGTGTTTCCGGGTAAGTTTCGATTTGTTTACACTTGTTTCGGTTGGATTAAACTCTAAGATAGGTTGAATGTGGTAGAATCGGTGATTTAGGGTTTTAAGGGAAACATGGGTAGATTTCGTGGGTGGTTGAGTTTATGACTGATTTTTATGTTGTTAATGAGTAAGAAATGTAGTGTAGGACTTGAAGCTTCGCAGCTCACCCCATTATCTCCCCCTCCTCAGGTGCAGAACTGGACGATCGTTGATCTTGCAAGGCATCGGAAACTCCAAGATAATTAGGAGCTTGTATTAAGTTAGTATTTTGGTTGGCCCTTCGAACATATTATCATGGAGCATTTTCATGTACTTTGGATTTAGACTTTATTCTGTATTGTGCATGAGAATACTTATTTTAAATTCTTGGGATTGTAATGGCATGAAGCCCTTGGTTTATGGGGTGTTGAATTCGAATGCTTGTATGTATGTTATAATGTATGCGAACATGCTTGTGTATGTGTTTGTGAATCGAATTATGCATAGATGTTGGGATCGGGTGCGATATGTTTGGGAGCTCGTCGCTGGAGCAGTCCGAGGGGCCTCCTCGGGAATAGGGATCCGGGGCCCGGGCCCAACAACCACAAACCCACATAACAAATAGATTTTAAAATCTTGTAAGCTTGATACCTAAAAAGGCACATTATCTTGAAAACTTGCTTTTCACATGCTTGTTATACCTTAAAAACCATTTATAAAAGTATGGTTTCATAATCATACATCATTTCAAAGAATCATTTTTAAAATAACTTTTCATAAATCATCACACAAATTATATAACAAACATATAGCAATAAATGCAACACTTATGATCCAGGTGGAAACATTAAATTTTTTTTATTTAAAGAAAACATTGTGACTTATTTACTCTATTATAAATATGTACCCACCTTGATTTCCTTGATTATGGACTTGCTCAAAAATCCTCTTCTCTTGTTCGTCTTACCTCTTTTGATCCCTTTATACAATAACAAACATCCCACTCAATAGGATTTTCAATTGAAAATTTCTCAAAGCATAATCACTAAAATTGGTTCTAGGATACTTGAACCCAAGCCTTTTCTAAACTCCATGAACTAAAATCCTTCCAAAAATTTAAAATATTTAAAATTATCTTACCTTCATTCTTCACCAAATGAAGGGATCTTTAGCTCAAAAGGGAAGTTCTTCTCTTCCTCTTCCTTTTTCCTTTTTTGAACAATTCCAAAATCTCTTTTGAAGACCAAGAAAAGTTAAACCCTAGCTTGTTTTCTTTTCTTTCTCTCCTTCTCTTTGGTTTTGTTATTTCACTTCCTTGTCTCCCATTTTCGTTTTTCCCCCTTTTAAGGAAGGAAACAACACTTCTTTCTTCCCATTTTACCCTTAATGATTGATAAAAGTCCACCTTGCCCTTCCTTTAATGCCTTATATCTTTTATACTTAAGTGTTTTGCCAAAAATATCCTTGAATAATTTGACATAATTCTTTCTTCTAGAAAAGTGTTCTCCCTTGTCTTAAGTTTTCAATGACACCAAAATCAATCCGTTTGGTTCAAAAATCTGAAAGTTAGGACCCAAACATTTCAAACTGTTGTTAGACTGAAATAGTACATCAAACCCAACTTCCATCCAAAAATTGAAAGTCTTAGAGACTAAATTAGGTTTCAACTTCTTCATACCATTTGTAGCTCCATGTCTCCATTTTATCTTGAAATAAGAACCATCTCATTTGGAATCCTATATATCTAGATATATTCAAAATACCGAAGTATGTCCAGTAAACATTCAATTCCTACTCTTCCAACCAATACCCTTATTTTGATTCAATCTATCTTTTTCCAATCAATACCAAAATCTATCAAAATCTATGGAGGGATAGAAAAATGTGTTAAGAAACTATTAATTCCAAAATCACTTCATTTGGTAGTCAGATAACAAAATTATGGCCGAAAGAATCAAACAAGATTTGGTCCTCAATTATATCGAACTTGTCTCGGGACAAATGGAATAACTTTCACTAGAGATGTTGAATTAAGATCATCTTAGAACAATTTCAAAGAGGACTTTGAGATATACAACTTAGAAGAAGATCTTAAGGTTAGATTCTATCTTTTGAAGGGTCAAAAATGGGGCAGAAGATAGATATAGACAAAACCAACTGAAAAAGCAGAAGAATGAAAAAAGATAGAAGGAATGGAAAATTTGCTATAACTTTTCCTACAGATATTGGATTAAGGTGTTCTTTATATAGTTAGGAAGAGGACTATAAGGACTACAACTTTCATGAGACCTCAAAGACAGATTCTATCTTTTGAAGGGTCAAAAATGGAACAGAAAATAGGTATAAACGAAGTCAAATGAAAAGCAGACGATTGGAAAAAGACAAAGAAGTGGGAAAATTGCTATAACTTTTCCTACAGATATTGGATTAAGGTGTTCTTTATATGGTTCGAAAGAGGACTTCATGATCTACAACTTTCATAAGACTTCAAAGACAGATTCTATCTTTTGAAGAGTCAAAAATGGAATAGAAAATAGGTCAGGCAAAAAAACAAAGAAGCAAAACATAGAAGAAGATGACGTCATCACAGAAGAAACAAAAAGGCAAAAGAAGCAAAACATAGAAGAAGATGACGTCATCACAGAAGAAACAAAAAAGTAGAAGAAACAAAACACAGAAGAAGATGATGTCATCACAAAAGAAACACAGAAGAAAATGACATCATCACAGAATAAATAAAAAGGTAGAAGAAGCAAAACACAAAAGAAACAAAACATAGAAGAAGCAAAAACATTGAAGAAGCAAAACATAGAATAAGCGAAAAGACAGAAGATATATCTTCCATTATAAGGATCATAACTTTCAGCTTAGATGTCCAAAAATTTTATACTATATATTGTTGGAAAGATAAAAGAAATTCATAGAACTTTTTAGAAGACAACTTTGCTTAATTATATCTAGATAACTCTAGAATTTCCCCTAAATTCTGAACACGATTTTTTTCATTCCTCCACCAATGTACTACACCCAGTTCTCAACTTCATGACAAATGTTGAGACTCTTAGAGACAGAATTGAAATTCAATATCTTCATAAGAAATGTAGCCATATGTTGCTAATTTAATCCAAACAAAGAATCTTCTCATTTGGATAACTAGAGAAGAAGTTGTGAGGCTAAAGGACTGAAGCATAATCCTTGAACAATTTTCCAGATCAACCACCCATTTTGTTTCACAATCTGTTTTTAACACAACTCATACCAAGATCACCTTTTCTACATCATTTATTCCTTATTCTCATCTCCATTTCAAATCAATATCATCTATAAGGAAATTTTAATCCATGATTAATCATGAACACCAATAACAGAACATACACATATGTACATATTCTTCATCAACTTACTACACAAATTCAATTTCATTTTTGTCCTCATTCTACTCCTAACTTTCACCTTAATTCTTCCCATTTCGAAAGCTTTTATCCACTAAAAGCACCAAGGAAAAACATGAATTTATTCACACTTCTCATTTAATAGTTCTGATCTTTTAAAGAAAGTTTGGGGTCCAACAACCTTCTTCTGAAATCATCATAATATGTCTACAAACATGAAATAGATGAACTTTAAGGAATAACTTTCTTTTATAACCATTACCATCTTTATCGAATTTTTTACTGTTAAAAAAATAAAGAAACGTACATAAGATCTAATGTTTTCTAAGAGCGAAGAAGAAAAAAAACATCTTCTATAGAAAAGAGGAAAGATATTAGGTCGCAACATTAATTGGAGGGCATTACGGGGAAGGTATGACTAGCAGGGAAGGTGGCGATATGGTGGTATTTGAAGGTTTCATGGTATTAACAACATGAATGAGCTACTAAGTTTATTGAATTGTTGCGTAAAGGGACCGCTGGCACCATATGCAAAAGAGGTATATTACAAATAAAATTAAGATTAGATCATAATTATGATATTTATATTGTATTTATGTGTTATTTCTAAATTATTACTAGTTATTGTTTTATTAAGATTGGACATTAATAGGATATAAAAAAATTAGCACACATTATATTTTCCATATAAAGGAAGTATTTATTCTCATAAACTAAAATATAAAAATACTTAAACAAAAGAGTTGGTAATTGTTAGAGAACAAGTTCACTAAATAGACCTAATAAGAATTCCATCTAAAATATAACTTGTATATTTATGAAAATTCTTATTGGGATGATTGTATAAATGATTATTTGACTTAAAATCTCCAAAGTATCACATATAGGGAATGTTATGTTTTGATGCTAATTGTGACCTATCCAAGTCAAAGCTAGGTTAGTCAATAGTCATTTGATATAGCATAAACTCTATGGAGATAGTTGAGTGATCAATATGGTATTCATTACCCTAAAGTGATTAAGGAGAAAGTTCCATTGTTTTCTATTAGTATTAATTTGGAAAATCTTTTGCCAAGGTGGAATGACACTTTGTAAAATAGTTTATAAATGTCATTGATAGAATCAATTACTAATGGTGGAGAACTCATATGATTGGACTTAAACATAGTAGATATTAATTTTGTTTTATATCCAATTGAAACATTGTATGATGAAATGATTGAATTATATAAAAAAATCATACATAGAAAGATTAGTCAAAAACATTTTGATATTCCTAAATATTTGAGTGATAATAATGTATTACTGGGCACTAATCTTGATTTATACATAAAAATTATTATATTGGATAATTAAAGATAAATTATAGAAGCTTGATTTATTTAATCACAAATATGATTTAGGATTATAATTTATATCCATTGTCAATATATTTAAGAACCAAATAGGTCGTATGCAAAGAATAGGTTGAAGAAAGAGAAAGAATTTTAATCAAGCTAGACTTTATTATAAAGTTTAAGAAAGTTTAAGGTTAAATGAGATATTTAATAAATAAGGACCTATATGAGATATTATTAGGTGTAATTAATATTTATTTAGAATTAATTATATTTCTAATTTAACTGAAATTACGATTTTATTTTAATTAAATTACTAAAATAACCAAAACATACTAAAAATAAACTTAAAGTTCTCTCAAATTTGTGGATACCATTAAAGATTAGCCCCTTGGGTGGCTATAATGGTTAAGATGATTTAATTTCAAAAATAGTTTGAGAGAGACGACGAAAAGTATTAAGATATGAATTACTATTCATGCTTTATTATATTATATATGTTAATTATGATATAAATTTTAAGTGATTTTCACTTTCAAAAAATCTTACCAAAAGTTTTCTTTTGTATTTTATTGCAATTAAGATCGTATCTCACCCTACAATTCCCCAGTAAAGGTATAAGAACTAAATTTAATTTTATAACTTAATTAAAAAATATTTAATTGTTATTGATCTTAAACTTGGAATTGAAATCGTGAAAGTTGCAAACCAAAAAGGAAAAAACTAAGATGGTGTTTGGTTCCGTTTTATTTTTGAGTTTTTCGTTGTTGTTTTCATAAAAAATAAAACAGCCCTTGAAAACTCGTTTGGTAGAAATTATTTTCGTTTTTCATTGTTAAAAATAAAAAAACTGCAACGTTTTTTTGAAAACGTAAAAAAGACGTTTTCGTGTATTTTTAAAACGGGTTT
>JANIHY010000209.1:16702400-16716136 GCA_027479065.1 Erythroxylum brevipes
CCATGCAACTAACAATAATTCATCAAATTATTTCATGAATCCACAACTCTAAAGAATTTATTCACTACTTACTTGTTCAAAACTCCAGAAGCTTTAATTATCTTCAAGCCCTAACTCCATGCAAAACTCACGTATTTACTGTGCAAAATGACCAATTTTTGGTTTTTCTTAGGGTGGAAAAATACATAACAATGGTGGTAGAGTTGTGGGATGAGGAAAAACAAAAAAAATCCTCTGAAGGATTTTGATAAAAAACTTTGTGTGTGGAAAGGAAATTCGAAGAAAGAGGCTAGAAAAAGTCACTTAGGCTTAGCACTTGTCTTATTAACTCTCAGATTCATATAATTTACTCTTACAAGGTTATAAAAACAACTTTCTAAATTAGTGACACTTGTCACTTTTCTTACGCCTAAGCCTAAACTATGTTTTGTCTTGACTAATTCCTTAAGTCTTATCTCTACAATCTAACTTTCTCTAATCATCATTAATTCCTATTTTTCATAATACTCTATAATTTCTAAAAATAAATCCTAAAATCTCCAAAATTAAAAAATATTATAATTTCACTAACCTGTAAAATTTTCAATGTAAAAACACTCGTAATTCTAAAAAATGCACAAATCAATCCAATTATACCTGAAATTATTCATGAATGCATGTACAATTATTTTCATATGCAAAAAGATTCACTATTCAAGTATATGTGTATGGCATATTATGCATGAGCATGAAAAATGCATTTCTAAGCTCTCATTGATCACTCATATTTACTATTCTAACCTCCTCATAGGTAATGGGATGTTATAAATCTCCCCTCTTTAAAAGAAACTTCACCCTCGAAATTCTTACCTGTTTGCTCGAACAGGTGGGGGTATTGTCTCTTCATATGCTACTCTATCTCCCAAGTTGCTTCCTCAGTTGAGTGGTTTCTTTAAAGGGCTTTCACCAATGGAATGACCATGTTCCTTAACTGCTTGATCTGTGATCCCACAATCTTAATCAGCTCCTCAACATAGCTTAAGTTATTAGCAACCTCAATCTCCTGAGCCAGTATCACATATGTCAGATCAGATCAATATCTCCGGAGCATATTCACATGAAACACATTATGCAATTAAGACATCTCATTCGGTAAAGCCAATTTATATGCCAAAGGTCATATCCTCTCAATAATCTCATAAGGACATATATACCTAGGGCTTAACTTGCCTTTTTTACCAAATCTCAATACTCCCTTCCATGGTGACACTCTCAGGAACACTCTGTTCCCCATATTGTACTCCATATCCCGTCAATGTTGATCCATACAAGTCTTTTGTCTATCCTGAGCCACTTTAATTCAGCTTCGGATCAACTTCACCTTATCCACTGTATCTTGCATCAACACTGGGCCTTCAACCATTCTAAAGCCCTCTTCATCCCAATATAATGGCAACCAACGTTTTCTACCATACAATGCCTCATACGGTTCCATTCTGATACTACTGTGATAATGGTTGTTATAGGCAAACTCTAACAATGCCATATATTGATCCCAAGCTCCTCTAAACTCCAATACACAATCTCTGAGCATATCCTCAACAATCTTGATTTTCCTCTCACTCTGTCCATCTGTCTGAGGATGAAATGCTATACTAAAATTCAACTTAATACCCATAGTAGACTGCAAGCTCTTCCAAAACCTCGAAGTAAATCTAGGATCCCTATCCGATACTATGGACATTGAAACCCCATGCAGTTTCACCACCCCATTCACATATCTCTGGGTCAACTGATCAAGTGAGTTATTTTCTTTCACTAGTAAGCAGTAGGCTGACTTAGTCAACCGATCCATTATGACCTATATAACATCATGTTGTCTCGGGGTCTTAGGCAAACCTATAATGAAGTTTGTAGTGATATGTTCCCATTTTCACTCCGAAATGGGCAACGAATGGAGCTTTCCTACTGGAGTCTGGTGCTCAGCCTTAACTTGCGGGTACGTCGTACATTTGGATATATACTTCGCCACTTGCTTTTTTCATTCCAGGCTACCAAAAATACTACTTCAGTATGTTATACATCTTGATTGTACCAAGATGCATAGCATAGGTGGCCATATAGGCTTCCTCAAGAATCTCCTTTATCAGATCATCCACATTAGGCACACATAGCCTCGGTCTCAACCATAATGTCTCATCCCTTAACTTAAACTCAAAATCTGAATTCACCTTCACTTTCTCCATAAGCTTCACCATATCGGGATCTTTGCCCTGAACTTTCATGATTTTGTCATGTAGCATCAGTCTCAACTTCAACGTAGCAATCAAGGCCCTATCCTGCTCCAGATTTAACTCCACATTCAAAGCTCTCAATTGTATCAAATTATGTAGCCTCGATAACTGAATCTGAGCTTCACTGATATTAGACTTCCTGCTCAAAGCATTTGTCACCACATTAGCTTTCTCTGGATGGTACTCAATAGTGCAGTCATAATCCTTTAGTAACGCAATCCGTCTCCTCTACCTCAGGTTCAACTCTCTCTGACTCAGCAGATTTATCAAACCCTTATGATCTATGTATATCTGAAAAGTCTCTCCATATAAATAATGTCTCCAAATCTTTAACGCAAAGATAATTGTAGCTAGCTCTAAATCATGTGCTGGAAAATTGATCTCGTGAGACCTTAATTGTCTCGATGCATAGGCGATTACCTTACCATGTTGAATCAACACACATCCCAATTCATGATGCGAAGCATCACTATACACCATATATCCTCAGATCCCCGATGGAATAGTCAACACCGGTGCAGTAGTCAATAGATGTTTCAGCTCCTCAAAGCTCTTCTGACACTCCTCATTCCATCTGAACACTACAATTTTCCTCAGAAGTTTTGTCAAAGGGGCCGAGATCAAATAAAATCCCTCGACAAACCTTTGATAATACCTAGCCAATCCTAGGAAGCTTCAGATTTCATACACATTTCTTAGAGCTTCCCAAATTCATTCTGTTTCTATCTTCTTTGGATCTACCTGTATGCCATCTCTAATCACTATATCCCTAAAAACACAACTTGATTCAGCCAAAATTCACACTTATTAAATTTGGCATACAGCTGCTTCTCTCTCAAGATTTGTAAGATGATTCTTAGATGCTCAGCATGCTCCTTTCTACTATTCAAATACACTAAGATATCATCAATGAACACAATCATGAATCGATCCAGGTAAGGTTGAAACACCTTATTCATCAAGGCCATAAAATTTTTTGGGGCATTAGTCAACCGATACGACATCACTAAAAACTCAAAGTTCCCATGCCTGCTCCTGAATGCACTCTTAGGTACATTAGCCTCCGCTATCTTCAACTGATAATACCCTGATCTCAGATCTACCTTAGTAAATACCTGAGCTTCCTGCAACTGATCAAGCAAATCATCAATTCTAGGCAATGAATACTTGTTCTTCACTGTTACTCGATTCAACTACCTATAATCGATGCACAACCTCAAAATCCCATCCTTCTTCTTCACAAATAGCATTGGAGCTCTCCAAGGTGAAACACTAGGTCTAATAAAACCCTTTTTCAATAACTTTTGCAACTGAGCCTTCAACTCCTTCAGTTCCATAGGTGTCATCCTATATGGAGGAATGGATATAGGAGCAGCACTTGGAAATAGATCAATTGTGAACTTTGTTTCCTGATCTGGTGGTAAACCATGTAGCTCATCAAAAAAAACATCCAGGAATTCCCTAACCATTGAAATGTCCTGTATACTCTGCTCAACTCTAGTATCAATGATGTGAGCCAGATAAGCCTCACATCCTCCCTGCATCAATCTCAGTGCACTCATGAAAGATATCATCCTGGCTGGCGTTGCTTGACTAGCTCCTCTTAATACTACCCTCGGTTGACCAGGAGATTCTAGTATTACTTCCTTCGTGTAGTAGTTCATAATAGCCCTATGAGTAGTAAGCCAATCTATGCCTAGGATAACATCTATCTCTCACAACTGTAAGATGATTAGGTCTGCCTCTAACTCTGCTTGATCGATCCTAATCAAGCACCCCTTGTAGACCTCTCCTATGACAGTACTACTACATAAAGATGTACTCAACTCTAGCCCATATTGTAACCACTCCGTATCACAATGCAGTCTACATACTAAATGCGATACGATAAAGAAGTGTGTGGATCCTAGATTGTTGGACCCTGAATGTTTCTTAGAAGTTAAAACTAGAAATAAGAAATTTTGGTGATTAGTCATGAGTAAAGAACAAATGAATGAAAATTTTTGAACCAAGAAAAGATAGACAAGAGTAAAGTAGCGAAGGAGAAATGTGGATAGATTCATAGTTTGCCTTAGTGTTTTTAATGGATAAGAGATTTCAAAATAGGAAGAATTAAGGAGAAAGTTAGAAGTGGAATGAAAGCAAAAATGAAGTTGAGAATGAGGAGTAAATGAAGTAGAAAAGGTGATCTTAGTATGATTTGTGTTAAGGAAGATTGTGAAACAAAATGGATGGTTGATCTGAAAAATGTTATGGAGTGTGCTTCAGTATTTTAGCCACAACTTGTTTCTTTAGTAATCAAAACAAGATTATTCTTGATTTATATTAAACTAGAAACATAGGGCTATATTTCTTATGAAGACATCGAATTTAAATTTTTTCTTTAAGAATCTCAAAATTTGTCATGAAGTTGAGAACTGGGTGCAGTACATTGGATGAATGTAAAAATTCATGTTCTGACTTCGGGGGAAAATCTAGATTAATCTAGGTTGATTTAGGCAAATGTGTCTTTGGAAAGTTATACGTATTTCTTTTAGCTTTCCAACGGTATATAGTACTAAATTTTTTGACTTCTAGGCTGAAAGTTATGGTCCTTATAAGGAAAAATGTATCTTATACTTTTTGCTTTTTCTGTGTTTAACTGAACATGTCTTCTTTTGTATTTTGCTGACGCGTTTTCTTATATGTTTCGTTGACATGTCTTCTTCTGTGTTTTGCTGACGCGTTTTATTCTATATTTTGCTGACGTGTCTTCTTCTGTGTTTTGTTGACGTGTCTTCTTCTGTGTTTTGCTAACATGTCTTCTTCTGTATTTTGCTGACGCATCTTTTTCTATATTTTGCTGACACTTTTTCTTCTGTGTTTTACTAATGCGTCTTCTTCTCTGTTTTATTGACGCATCTTCTTCTATATTTTGTTAACGAGTCTTCTTCTGTGTTTTGCTAACGCGTCTTTTTCTGTGTTTTATTGACGCGTCTTCTTCTATGTTTTGCTGACGTGTCTTGTCTTCTTCTATATTTTGTTGACGCATCTTCTTCTATGTTTTGCTTATGCGTCTTCTTCTAAGGTTTCTGACGTGTCTTCTTCTGTGTTTTGCTTCTTCTACTTTTTCCTTCTTCTGTTTTTTTTTTCACCCTGGCTATCTTTTGGTCCATTTTTTACCCTATAGAAGACAGGATCTGTCTTCGAGGTATTCATAAAAGTTTTATATCTTGAAATTTTCTTTTAAACCATAAAAAGATCATCTTAATATGATATCTGTAGGGAAAGTTATAGCAATTTTCCCAATTCGTTTATCTTTTTCCATTTTTTTCCTTTTGCATTTGGTTCCATTTGTACCTATCTTCTGGTCTATTTTTTACCCTTCAAAGGATAGAATCTATCTTCTAGGTCCTCATGAAAGTTGTAGATCTTGAAGTCTTCTTTCAAACCATATAAATAACATCTTAATCAGATATTTGTAGGGAAAGTTATAGCAATTTTCCCAATTCATCTGTCTTTTTCCATACATCTACTTTTTCATTTAGCTTCGTTTGCACCTGTTTTCTGTTCCATTTTTGACCTTTCAGGATATAGAATCTATATTTTAGGTCTCTTCAGAGTTGTATATCTTGAAGTCCTATTTTGAACCATCTAAAGAATACCTTAATTAGATATCTATAGGGAAAGTTATAGCGATTTTCCCATTTTGTCTGTCTTTTTCATTAGTCTACTTTTCATCTGTACCTATCTTCTATTCTATTTTTGACCCTTCAAAAGATAGTATTTGTCTTTTAGGTCTTCATAAAAGTTTTATATCTTGAAGTTCTTTTTTGAACCATATAAATAACACCTTAATCGAATATTGTTAGGGAAAGTAATAGCAATTTTCCCATTTCATCTTTCTTATTCCATTAGTTTGCTTTTCGTTTGTATTATCTTCTGTTGCATTTTGGACCCTTCAAAAGATAGAATCTGTCTTCGATGTCTTCTTAAAAGTTTTATATCTTGAATTCCTATTTTGAACCATCTAAAGAAAACCTTAATCAGATATCTGTAGAGAAAGTTATAGTGATTTTTCCATTTTGTCTATCTTTTTCATTAGTCTGCTTTTCGCCTGTACCTATCTTCTGTTCCATTTTTGACCCTTCAAAAGATAGAATTTGTCTTTGAAGTCTGTATAAAATTTGTAGATCTCAAAGCCTTCTTTGAAATCATCTTTATATGATCTTAACCCAATATCCCTAATGATAGATATGCTAATTGTCCCAAGGTAGGTGCAAAATGATTGAGGACCAAACCTTGTTTGATTCTTTCGGACGTAATTTTGTTATCAGAATTTCAAATGAAGTGATTTTTGAACCAATAGTTTCTTAACACATTTTTCTATACCTAAATAGATTTTTATAGATTTTGTTATTGATTGAAAAAAAGATAGATTGAATCAAAATAAGGATATCGGTTGGAAGAATAGGAATTGGATGTTAACTGGACATACTTCGATATTTTGAATATATCTAGATCTATAGGATTCCAAATGAGATGGTTCTTATTTCAAGATAAACTAAAGACATGGAGATACAAATGGTATGAAGAAGTTGAAATCTAATTCAGTCTCTAGGACTTTCAAGTTTTGGATGAAAGTTGGGTATAGTGTATTGTTTTAGTCTAATAACAGTCTGAAATGTTTGGGCCCTAACTTCCAGATTTTTGAACCAAATGGATTGATTTTGGTGTCATTGAAAACTTAATACAAGGGAGAACATTTTTCTAGAAGAAAGAGTTATGTCAGAATATTCAAGGGTACTTTTGACAAGACATTTAAGTATAAAAGATATAAGGCATTAAAGAAAGGGCAAAGTGGACTTTTAACAATCATTAAGGGTACAATGGGAAGAAATAAGTGTTGTTTTCCTTCCTTAAGAGGGGGGAAGAAAATGGGAAAGGAAGAAGTGAAATAACAAAACCAAAGAGAGGAAAAAGAGAGAGTGTCATGAAGAAGAGAGAGAAATACGAAGAGAAGAAAGAAGGAGAGAAAGAAGAGAAAACAAGCTAGGGTTTAACTTTCCTTGGTCTTCAACAGAGATTTTGAAGTTATTCAATAAAGGAAAAAGGAACAGGAAGAGAAGAGCTTCCCTTTGAGCTAAAGATCCCTTCATTTGTTGAAGAATGAAGGTAAGATCATTTTAAATTTTTTGGATTTTTGGAAGGATTTTAGTTCATGGAGTTTAGAAAAGGCTTGGGTTTAAGTATTCTAGAACTAATTTTAGTGATTGTGTTTTGAGGAATTTTTAATTGAAAACCCTATTGAGTGAAATTTTTGTTATTAGATAAAGGGATCAAAAGAGGCAAGAGGAACAAGAGAATAGGCTTTTTGAGGAAGTTCATAATCAAGAAAATCAAGGTGGGTACATGTTTATAATAGAGTAAATAAGCCACTAATGTTTTCTTTAAATAAAAAAAAGTTTAACGTTTCCAATTGCATCATAAGTGTTGCATTTATTGCTATATGTTTGTTATATGATTTGTGTGATGATTTATAAAAAGTTATTTTAAAAATGATTCTTTTAAATGTTGCATGATTATGAAACCATACTTTTGGAAAAAAATTTTAAGGTATAACAAGCAAGTGAAAAGCAAGTTTTCAAGAGAATGTGCCATTTTGGGCATCAAGCTTAAATCTATGTGTTATGTGAGTTTGTGACAGTCCCTCAAGAATCGTCACGTGTACGTCGAACTAAGTGTAGACTTCTCACGCCTGCCCGCTAGCAGTATGGAGTTCCCTCAAGGACTCCCTCAAGAATTTATGACTACACAGGACCATGATATTGAAAATGTGTAGTGCGTCATATTTTTGGACTTACCCAAACCATTTGATATGCTTATGTGCTCATGTCAAGAGTGATGCATTTATGTTTTTGCAACTTGTGAATTTTGGCTGAAAGCCTAAGAAACATGTGTTTTAAGAATCATATGAAAATTTTCTATGACAAGTGAATGCTTTCAATAGTTTTTGCTTAATTTTCTGTTATAAACTGTTACCCACGAGTTGCCAAGCTCGCCCCCTCTCTGTCCCCTTTTCAGGTGATAGTTAAAAAGTCAAGTGATTAAGAGCCTAAGGAAACTTTCGCAAATTTGTTATTTGTATTTTGTAATAAGCCAATGGCATGGCTTTTGATATGTAAATAAAGTTTTTCAAACTCTATTGCTTTAGAAATGAAATGATAGATTGAAGTAGTTCGGTTATGTATGTTTATATCGACTTCATCGTTATATGGTTGAGTTGGAGTAATAAGTTTGTTTTGATGTTTGATCATAATGGGGCACGCCACCCTTGTGGGATGATGCCTAATAAGGGTTCATGGAAATAACCCTATGGTTTTATGCTCATGCTTTATGATTTCACAAGAGTTGGGTTTCGGCAACGATGCCCAACAATCCTAGATCTCAACACCCCAAAACAACCTCTCAAGTTCTCTACTATTTTCATTATCTCTTCCTTTATTTACTAATCCACCACCACCCTTTGTCCATCTCTACTCACCAACTCTGCTCTAAGCTCCTTTATAGTCATTTTTAAGATGGAGAGCTAACGAAGAAGGACAAAGAAGTTTCAAGTGGGTTGGGTCGAGTGTTGAAATTTGATGTGTTAGGTTAGAATTTTCTAGTAAACTTTTGGCCTCCCAAAACCTGATCAAGCTTAAGATCAAGTGGAAAAAACCAAACTTGATTGAGTTTTGGGTCAAAATTGAGCCTTGCCCTAAGGGTTTTAGTCGAATGTTGACTATATCGAATGTCGTATAAACTGAGAATAACCTTCATTCTAAGTGCCTAATTCTTATAGTTGAGTTTAATGAGTTGTGTGGAAAGGGTTGTATCCGACGTCACTTTATTGGAAAAAAACGAGATATACACACAAACAAACAATGAAACAATAATGTTCTTGTAATAAAACTTTTATTCCTCTTTTCTAATAAAATAAAATATGGCTATTTATTTTGCCAATTGAGAGTTCTAAACTAACCAACTTAAATCTAGTTGATACTAAAATACAAAGAGGGAAAAACTTACATTGATATAATAAAATCTGTTTATATGAATGCCTTTATTTTATTATAACTCTTTCTAAGTAACTCCAAATGTCACAAAGTTGGGTTCATCTGAATCTAGACACAAAGTTTTAAAATGAATATGAAATCACCTAAATTAATTAAGATTTAACTATGCAAATACTTCTTAAGAATTATTTTAAATACTAAAAATCAAGTTTATTTCTAATAGTTATCAATAGATGTCTCAAATACTATAATATGTTAAGAAAAGTTAATCATTAATTCCAATAAAATTGGGATCAAACTTAATTTAAATATAATATATGTAAAAAAATTAATATACATGTTAGATTTAGTATGGAAGCTAAAATGAAAGGAGATTAACCTCTAATCATTGATATAGTTATTAAAGTGTAATAAGATCCTTATATTTTATAGAGCGACCATAAAAAAGATTTGATTTTGAATGATATAAAACCAAGTTTGAGGATTTTAGACCCTTAGTAATCTAACTTAATGGTGTGTTATCCTTATACATGTTAGGTTTTAGGAGACCCAAAGATATGAAAATTTGTTAGAATGGCATTCTTTTATCAAGAATGCCTCCATTATGATGGTAGCTATCAAAGGAGTTTATTTGTAGCAAAATATTGGAACATTTAGTGAAAACTACCACTATAGAAAACTATCACAACAAAAAACTGCCACTTTCTTCCATTTGGCCCATATATTTTATTAAATGCAAACAACTCATCACCAAAAAAATTTTATAGAAACAAAATTCATGAATCATGATGATATGTCATTTAAAATTGAGTATCTTCTATGCATCACAATGTGTCTTATTTCTTACCTACATATGATAACATAAATTAAAATAAATAGGCTTATGTTTGTTTAAGATCCCAAAATCAATATTATTTCTTAAATTTAACTAATGTGCATAATTGTAATGAAAAAACAAAATATCTAAATAAGAGTTGCACTAAAAACAAACAATTATATTTACAATACAAATCATATTACGAGACCAAGTCGTATTCTAGATATAAGATTCTTGAAATTCATTGATGGCATCAATCATAGGATCAACTTTCATCAATTTAGTATTAACGTGTTCAATGTCCATTTTTCTTTCCTCAACAAGATCTTTAATGGCTAAATACTTAATGTTGATGTACCTACTTCGACTTTAACTTCAACTTCCATTATTTTTAGCTATAAAGATAGCAACTGACTCGTTGTAATGTAAACTCAATAGGTGTAGAAGTAGAATCTAAAATTATAACATTGGATATGAAACTCTTTAACCACAGACCATGTGAAGTTGCCTCAAAGTAAGAAATGAACTTAGCTTCTATACTAGAATAACAATCAAGGTCTGTTTTGCACTTCTCCAAGACATATCTCCATTTGCAAGCATAAAAACATTGTCAGATTTTGATTTACATGAATCTACACAAATAGTAAAGTCTAAATTAGAGTACCCAATAACTTCTAAGTCCTCATTCTACCTATACAAAAGCATGTAATCTTTTTTCCATGAAGGTACCTTATGGCTTTCTTTGTACCTCTCGAGCAGCCTAAACCTATATTACTTTGTTATCTTCTTAACATTCTTATAACAAATGCAATGTTAGGTCTTGTGTATACTTGAGCATACATAAGGCTTCCAATAACAAAATAATAAAAAAATGTTTTTCATTTGTTCCTATTTGAGCTCCTTCATTGGACATTGAATCAAAGTGAACCTATCCATTCAAAGTAAGTGCTATACATGGTTAACAATTATTGGGTGTTATACTTAGAGAATAATCTTTCATCCAAAACCTTTATAAGTCCTTATTGATATAGGTTTCCTAAGAATAACTCAAAATGCATCAAGATCTATAGCTATGAATCTTGGTGTCATTGATATAAGAAGTCTCACTCACGTCCTTCACCTTAAAGATCTTAGAAAGAAATTGTTTCAACTTGTGTAGCATCCCCCTATGATTGGCTATAAGTAAAATATCATCCACATAATTTATAAGAAAACAATTTTTACTCTTATTGATCTTCTGATATATACAAAGATCTGCTATATTCACTATAAAACTAAATGAAGAGATAACATCATGAAATTTCAAATACCACTAATGAGAGGTTTGTTTTAAACCATGATTTCTTAAGACTATATACAGCATTGTAAAAGGAGAATCCTTTATATTGTTTCATATAAACATCTTTCTCTAGTTCACCATTGAGAAATGTTGTTTAACATTCATTTGGTGCAAATCTTTATCAAAGTGGGAAATTGATGCTATGATGTCTATGAGTGAATCTTTTTCAGATACAAGAGAAAAGTTATTTGTGTAATCAATTCTTTCCCTTGAGTTAATCTCTTAGCTACATGTCTTGCTTTATATCTTTTGATGTTTCCTAATTAGTCTTTCTGTGTCTTAAATACCTATTTACATCCTATGGATTTTACATTATCAGGAAACTCGATAAGATTTTCAATTTCATTTGATAACTCATTTTTCTTCCATAACATTATACCATAAATTAGATTCCTCATTTTTTATGGATTATGGAAATGTTCTAGGATAAATTTGTCACTAATATTCTATTTAGACTCTTAAAGATACACAGTGTAGTCACTAGGAATTGTTGATCTCCTTGTTCTAGTAAATCCCCTTAATGTTGTATTAATATTCTCCTTAGAAGCTTATTTTCAAATCAATTGATCAATAATTTCCTATATTTGTGGAACAATAGGTTCTACTATATCATGATCATGAATTTGTTAGGCATTTGAACCCTAGGAGTGTTGTGAAATACAATAATCAATCTATTAATTGAAGTGGAAAGTTGAGATTTAAAATGATCTACATTAGATCCTATACTCAATCCTTTGTCATTCCGACTAATCAAGTTATTCTTAAGAAAATTTTCACTTCTCGATTCCACAAACCTAGTGATGTTAGATGGATAGTAAAATAGATATCTTTTGACCTTTTAATATATTTATGAAATACCTATTAATGGCCCTTAGGTCTAACTTCTTTTCTTTTAGATTATAAACTTTTACTTTAGATAGAATTCCCAAATGTGCATGTGTCTCAAACTTAAATTCTAACCTTTGAATAACTCAAATGGTGTCTTAGGGATAACCTTAGTTGAAACTCAGTTTAATATATACAAAGCTATGTTAAGAGCTTTCATCTATAAGAACTTAGGAAGCTTGAAACTAGCCAATACGCTCCGCACCATCTACAATAATGTTTAGTTTCTTATTTTAGCTACACAATTCTAGTAAGGAGAATCAAGAATAAAGACTTAGAAAAAAAGACCTAGTTCTTATCCATCTTTAGTAAATATACCAAAATACACCTGGCCTCTATCTACATCTCGATCTCAGTTTGTTTATCGTATTGTTTCTCTACTTTTGCCTTGAAAAATATTAAAAGTATTAAATGCTTCATTGTTATGTTTAAGGAAGTAGAGATATATGTATTATGAGTAATCATCCATACAAGTGATGAAGTACATTTGATGATATAAGTATATATCTGAACAAAAAATGTTTGTATATATTATTTCCAATAGATTTAAACTCCTCTTAATACCTTTCTTTGACACATCAGTCTACTTACCCTTAATGCAATCTACACAAGTATCAAAATTAGTAAAATCTAGAACACCAAGTACTCCATCATTTAATAATCTTTTAATTCTCTTTATGGAGATATGTCATAATCTCTGGTGCCATAAAATAGAGGAATCCTATCATAACACATCGTCTAATGCCAACATGATCATTAATATGCAATTTGTAAGGTGTATCAAATTGTAATTTAATATGGTAAAGGCCATTAGACAACGTATAATTCATGACAAGATTAGTGTTAAAAAACAAGTTAATACAATTATCAAAGTTAAAGGAATATCCAAAAGGTTGAATTCTTAAAACATAAATCAAAATTTTAGAGAAATTTAAAATAGAAAAGCTCTTCTCTAATAATAAAACAAAGCCACCATTGAGAACTAATCTATATGTCTTAGTTGCCTTAACACATGAACTAATCTTATTGCTTGAATAGATGTACCATTCACTTCCCACTAGCTTCCTTAGATTTTTCAAACCAATTCATTTCAATCCAAGCATGAGATTTAGGACTGAAGTGAATCACACGTTATTACAATGCTTATTATACGATGTATAAATGCACAAGAAGGGGGGTTGAATTGTATATTTCCCCTTTTTGAAAAATCTACAAAAACGTTTTGTCAAAAGAAAAACTTGTTCTTTTCACAGAAACTACTGTAAATCAAAGTTAATCGTATTCTTGAAAACTTGTTTGAAAAATAAATAAAAAACGAAACTTTGAACGATAAGAGAGATAAGGATAGAGAGAAGTTGACACAGTAATTTTTATACTGGTTCACC
>JANIHY010000209.1:16742591-16755161 GCA_027479065.1 Erythroxylum brevipes
TTAGCTTAGTTTTTTAAATTATATAAATATATATATTGTTTGGAAAGTGAGTGAATAGATAACAAGTTGTATCGTTTTCTTTTTTGTAATTTTTAGTTTAGTTTTTTAAATTATATATATATATATATATATTGATTGAAAAGTGAGTGAATAGATGCAAGCGCTGAGTCGTTGAATTATATGATGACCAATCTGAATCCTTGTAAGCCATCTCTTTCCCCTCAATGCATGAGGTAACATTCGGTTATGCGTTGTCACTTAACTTAGTTATTATTTCTGTTAAAAGAGTAAAGCGAATCATTCAACTACAACAAATTGGAGGAAATGTGCTAAGATGAATAATGAAAAAACACCGGAATTTTTTAATCTTGTATTTGGTGTTTATAATTTAGCTTTTGTTGTTTACTACTCAAAATAATCATAATAATTATTTATTTTTAATTTATGAAATAAAAGAATCATTTCATAAGTTAAAATTATAATTTTAAATTATAGATTAAAATAATTTATTAGAGCATGAATAAAGAATCAGTAATTTAAGCAAATTATAAAGTTAAATTAAAATGCGTGTTTTTTTATCGAACGCAGGTTAATAAGGTTACGTTACGTCATCAATTAATAAGAGAAAAGAAAAGAAATACCGTATGTAGACATGAGAATGCGACCGCCTTCAATGTACAGAGCAGAAACCCAGAGAGTGAGAGCGCCACCCACGTTCCCTGGTGGCTGGTGCTGATCACTTTTGGGAATTGGGACCCTCTCTTTCTTATGCTGGTCCCTCCTTCACCCTATTTCACATGTAACTTCGCCCAACTAATTTCTTTGACCGGGCACTCTCTGGATAACTATTTCTTCATCTTATAATAAACTTTAATTCACATGACTTTGTCATTCGGTATCATATGTTCCGAATAAAATAATTTGAAAATAATTTTTAATGATTGATTTGTATTTGATGTCAACATGATATTGAGTTAAAGCATACACAATAGAAATGTGCCTAACTAAATTTTTTTTAACAGAATTGGTAAAACTTTGTAGCGAGTATACTAGAATTTAATTTGTTTTGGAATTTAAAAGCAGACATTGGCGTCGGAACGAAAGTCTAACAGCAACTAAATTTTCCCTAACAGTGAAAAAGAAGCACAACGTTAAAATAGATAAGAAAGCAAAAAACGAAAAGTACGACGAGAAGGGTATCTAGTACGCGGAGAGCAACAATAATGACTCCTTTAACAATAATGACTCCTTTCTTTCTCTTTCAAGTAAAGTTCGTAAAGCTTATCTTTATGTCTCTGTATCTTTCCTATATTCCCTTATCAACAAAAGCTGATTGACTTGACTAGAGCCAACCACACATTTCTTTAATAAATTTTGAAATTAAAACCATTTCGGTGTAATGACTAGACATAACTAAGGAGAATATACATAATGTATTATATATGTGTGTTAAGATATTTTATTCTATTTTTGGCATTATTTATATTTTAATTTAATTGGGATTTTTTGTTATAAAGAAATTAATTTGTTATAGGATTTTACGATCTTGGAATATGTAAAATTTTGATAGTTAAGATATTTGTTGAAGGAATCCTAAAGGAGAAAGTACGCGTGGTATAATGATTAGCAATACATGGTGTGACAATGGATAATTGATTTTTGGTTGCTATGCTCGGAGTTTTTGGAGATTTAACTACAAAATTTGTAGCATATTTTTGTTTAAAGATTCTCCATGATTATGTTTTAATTTGGCTATGCACATAAGGGAGTATTATTTGACTCGAGTGCTTTTTGTTATCCTCTTGTGAAGTTAGCATGAGTTGGTTTTGCCATAGAATGTGAGATGCTTTTATAGATATGATTACAAGTGAATAGCATCAAGGAGTAAGTGGTCTCGGATCCATATTAGTTTTGTTTAAGCTTATTATACTATGGTGAAAGTTGATTAATATGAGTGAAGGCTCCACAGATATAAGTCGCGTGTATTGAACTATATTAATAATTTTTGGTGTTTTGAGTGTGTGATTTATTTGCTGCACATTTAATTTGATTGCTTACAAAAGAATTTTGGAAATCACAGTTGCTTGCCCAGTTCCTTTGTACAAATCAACTATAAATTTCAATTAGAAACAATTATGACATAACAAAAATTTTGTGAAATTTTGACCTTGGGTTTTCCGATTGATATCAGATTGGTTCACGTAATCAAAACTTGATATGTCAAGTTAGTGTAGATCAATATTCCCCACTGATGGCTATTAGAGAAGAGACGCCAATCATTAGGTCACCTTGACTAGATGGCTCTAACTATCCTACTTGAAAATTGAGAATGAAAGTGTTTATTTAAACATAAGGGATTAAAACCTAGACTTTTGTGTTGAAAGGCTGGACTCATCCTATGTCAACTAGTGAAAAGAATGAAATGGTACCCAAAGATTAGTCTAAGTGGACAAAAGTTAAAGAAAAGGAAGCGCTTGGTAACTTTTTAGCAATACATGCAATTTTAGTACTATAGATCAAGGATGTTTTAGTGTGATATTAACTTGTGAATCAGCAAAAGAAGCTTGTGATACATCACAAACCATACATGAAGGATCACAATCGGTGATAACATCAAAAGTTCAAATATTAGCTACTAGATTTGAAGAGCTTAAAATGGAGGAAAGTGAAACTGGAGACCTTCATGAGTGGATGCATGATATTGCCAATCAAGTACATCAACTTGATAAGAAGTACTCAAATCTAAAACTTGTCAAGAAAACCTTGAGATCGTTGCCACCTAGAGTCATACCAAAGATTGCAACTATTGAAGAAGCCTATGACATTAACGAGTCATTTTTGGATAAGGTAATTAAAATTCTCACAAACTTTGAGATGAACCTGTTGAGAGACAAGCGTGAGAAGAATAATTGATTGGTGCTATAAGTCGAAGTTGTTAAACCTGTGCATGATTTAGGAGACGATGGTGCTAACAAGAAATTTAAACAAGTGACTGAAGAAGGTGAAGAAAGATAGACCTGAGTTAAGGCAAAATGGTCGGAGTTTATCCAACAATAGTTTTAAACAACAAGCAAAAGCTCAAAAAGGTTAAAAGAAGGCAAGAAGATACGATGTCATGAGAGTCAAGGTTTTGGGCATATGCAAGTGGAGTGTGTTAACACTCTTAAAAAAAGAAAAGGGAAGTCTTACACTAGCACTTAGAGTGAAAACAAATCTAAAAGTGAGTATGAGAACTAAGAAGAAATTACGGATCATCATATTGTGTTGGTTGCTTATATAAAGAAAGTTCAGTTGCTTGCTTAGTAGCAACCAATGAAGAAACTGAAGATGAAGATTCAAATGTTTCAGTAACAAACTCTAATTTTGATAATGATAACGATGATAGTAATTCAGAATTCAAAAAGGAAGATATCTGTAAGGCCTATGAACTAATGTATAACAAATAGGTGAAGACATGTAAACAAAAATGAGAACTTAAAGAACGAGAATTCTACCATGAGATGTTATTCAAGATATGAAGGTGAAGTTATTGTCAACAAAAAATGAACTTGATGAAACCAAGCTAAAGTTGATCAATACAGAGAAAGGAATAAAAGTGTTGAATGGCGGTAAAAAGAAGCTAGATGAATTGTTGGAAATTGGAAAAAACAAAGGGGATTGTGAAGATGTTGGATATAAAGGTGAATACTCTCAGGTGCATAATGAGCAAAAGGGTGAAGTTAGATTTGTCAAAACAGCAAGATCAATTAAGCAAGAGAAATTTAAAAAAGAAGTAGAAAGTTTATGCCTACATGTCACTCTTGTGGTGTAAAAGGTCACATAAGAGCAAATTGCTACAAACTGATGTAAATGATATTCCATGATGCTCAAAAGAGAAAATTCAGACATTTTAAAAAGAAATTTCAATCGTATAAGCTACTAAAGTAGATTTAGGATAGAAAGAGCCGACCGTAAGCACTTGTGGCTCTTAAATCCATACGTGTTGCTTCTCACAATGGATGGTACTTTGACAGCGAGTACTCAAGGCATATAATAGGTGAAAAAAGTTATTTGATGAATTATCAAATCTATATGGGTAGTCATGTTACATTTGGTAATAGGAAGAAAGCAATGATGATTGGTAGAGGAACTCTTTGTTTAGATGGATTGCCTCATTTTGGAAATGTGCTTCATGTGGATAGTTTAAAAACTAACTTGGTAAGTATTAGCCAGGTTTGTGATGATGGGTTGTTAGTATAGTTCACCAATGATGAATGCAAGGTGTTAAACCAACAAGGAGATTGTATAGTAAGTGGAAGAAGATCGGTGGATAATTGCTACACGTTACAGGTTATTACTTCTTGCAATTTAGCCACGTATAATGATATGATTCTATGGCACCAAATGCTTAGTCACACAAATTATGACCTCATCAAGTTGAGCAAATCTTAAGTAATAAAAGGCTTGCTTATGATGAACAAAGATGACAAGACTATTTGTAGTGCTTGTCAAACAGAAAAATAGACGAGATTATCACATAAGAAAGTAAGAAATGTTACAACTTCTCGAGTACTAGAATTGATTTCTATGGATTTGGTAGGCCAAATACAACATGCTAGTCTTGACGGCACGAGGTATTTCTAGACATATGTTGATGACTACTAAACATATACTTAGGTAGCTTTCTTGAAAGAAAAATCAAATGCTTTTGAAGCATTTAGAAACTTATGTGTGTGGATTGCAATTAAAAAAAAGGCAATTTTGAGGATCAGATATGATCATGGAAAGGAGTTTGAGAATGTAAGCTTCAACAACTTTTGTAATAAATATGGGATTATAAAAAAGTTCTCAACACCTAAAATGTCACAACAAAATGGAGTTGCTCAAGATGTTTTAATTGTCATGTGTGATAATAAGAGACCCTTCTTGTCCAATACCGAATCGATAATCTATGCATAAAGTAAATTCTTTGGATTTGAAGTCTTATATAACAACTAAGAAGGAACTAGTTGAATTTTCACCAAACCTCTTGATTCTATGAGTTTTTAACTTCTTCGCGGGGCACTCTTACAATTTTGAAGCTTATTGAAATAAGTGTAAAAAAAAGCCAAAGGCCCTTTTTTTCTACATTACAACTTCTGTCTTGTTTGGTTTTTCGTTCTGATCATCATCGGCCACATCAACTCCCTAGTATCCTATCTGTCATCAACCGTCTCTATACCTCAACTTCCTTCTATGATCACTAGCTTCTTTTAGGATTGATTTGTCCTAAAGGGGAGATAGGAACTTGCTTATAGCTTTTTTAGCTAGTATTTATAGCATTGTTGGTGACAGTTGGCCTTAACTTTGATTTTTTGATATCTTTTATCATGATCATTTATTTTGGGAGGAGACTTTGTTTCTTTTGTTAAGGTGAGATTGTGATGTGACAATTAATGCTAAAAAGGAAGAGATTATTAAGATATTCTATTATATTTTTGTCATTATTTTGTACTTTAATTTATTTGGGATATCTTTTGTTATAAAAAATTGATTTGGTATAGGATTATACTATCTTAGAATATGTAGAATTTTGGAAGTAAAGATATTTGTGGAAGGAAGAAATGCTACACGTTTAATTTGTTTGTTTGCAAAAGAATTTTGAAAATTGCAGTTGCTTGCCTAGTTGCTTTGTAATAATTAACTATAAATTTCATTTAGAAATAATCATGACATAACAAAAATTTTACGGCACTTCGACGTTCAATTTTTCAACATGGATAAAAAATAAGTCACCCTTAAAATAGTTTACGAATGAAGACGAAAGTGTGTAAAAATGCTCAAAATTGACAATAAATAAGGGCGATGCATCATGCTATAACATGAATATTGTTAGTGGTTATGAAGTATAATTATAGCACCATCGAACCTAATCATATTACCACCAAGTTAGATTATATTGGCATAATGAAAGCACTTGAAAGAACATATATTACATACTTTTATATATTGCTTGATGAATTTTAAAAGATTGGTTGCAACTAAATAATTACGCCGGTAGTATAGATGGTATATATATTAAACGAAAGAAACACGAAATATATTGATTTTGATCCAATTAATAAGAAGTATATAGAAATTAAGGTATTATCTAATCTCCATGGACATGCTAAGCACATGATGATGGCTCTGTCAACCAACTCTTGAGTGTGAGGCTGTGCTTTTACCAGAGTCAGCATCAGCTTGTGAAGCTGATGAAGCCCCACAACTTACTGCCGCTTCACTTTCAGGAACTCATCATGCATGAATGTCTTCTTCGAGAGTGTGAGAGGCTTTCAAGCTTTCCTCGACTCAATAACAAGTCCAACTATCTTTTAAAGTTTTGGTCCCCATCGTGCAGAAAAAGGCAGCCTTATCTTCTTACGTTCCTCTTTTCGTCTTTCTTCCTCTCAGATTATAGTGCTATGATTACTGTTTTCTCGATCTATTGCGTGAAATATAGTGGCTCTGATTTGGATATAGCGAGTGCAGTAGTGTCCGATGTCAAACTGTCGGGCAGGTACAAGCGGACAAATTTATACATGCCTATTAGAAAAGCCATAATTGGAATATCTCGCGCTTTGCTGACATATTCGTTGCTTTTTTCATTTTTTTTTTGTTTAAGGAGACCGCTATTTTATTTCAAGTATGCAACCAATTTATAAATAAATACAATAATATATAAGATAATGTGAATAATTCAGTTGACAAATTTATTATATTTAATTTACTAATTGTATTTTCATTTTTGAAAATTGATTTAAAACTAAAATTGTTTTACTTGTATACATGGTCCAAAAATTATATGTGTTGAATAAATCATATCCAATTAATTACTTTAAGATTGTTGTCGTGTTTTTAATTCTTAAAAATTGTTTCTAGCACTAAAATTGCCGTATTTATAAGCATAAATAATTAAGTTATCTGGATCGATAATTGTATTGTTCAGTGTTTCATTCTAAAAATTTGTTTCCAAACCTAAAAGCTAAAATTACTTTCTAAGTATCGTGTAGGTCAGCAATTTGTTGACCAAAGACAAATGGGACAACAGTAATTTTGGTTCTAACTAATTTGTATAGTAGTAGATGCTATCTGTTTCCGTGACCTGTAACATGCTATCTTACGATAAGATGCAACGGGTTGGGAGTTATATTATGTCCTCTTCTTGTATCCTCAAAAGTTTAACTCTTGTTGTTTGTACTTTTTTAAAAATTATTCCAATCACTTTATTCGTTCGCATAAACAAAATAAAATATTCTTTAATATGATAGATTTTATTTTATAAAATTATAAAATTACTATATTTACATTATTGATAAGAACAAAGTTAGTTATATTTTTTTAGTAAATCAGAAAGACTTTATATAAAAATAAAAGTTACGTACGTAACTTGAGAATTGAGATTATTACCTGTGAATCTCCAAACTATTAAAAGAGAGCCATTGAAACCTATGACATACTTACAACTACTTCCTTACTTCAAAACACAACCTCCATAAACTATACAATATTTCTACCAAAAACCTGATAGCGTTTGCTAACTAGATAGAAACACAAGCCACCAACAATAAATCCAGCTGCAATTGCAGGCAAAATAAATTAGCAAATCTATTCAACAATCAACATAGTCTAAGGAGATTGATGTTCTTCGGATTTCTTGGAATAATGCCAACTTGCGATCTCTCTCATATCTATATTTATAGGAGCTTTAATAATTTTCCCTTCCATCAATCAGTGGAGTTCCTTGATCCGCTTCTGGGATTTGTTCTTGTCTATTCCCTACCGTGCTTTCCTTGTTGTTTTGAAACAATGGGATTTCCTTAAGCTGATTTCACTCTACTTTACCGAAAGGGGTTTGGATTCCTCTCTTGATCTTGTTTGAAAACTAACAACTCCATTTGCAATTTTAAACAATAATGTTCCTGCATCTACTTTCACTTCTACTTTGGAGACCAAGAGCTTGTTGACCTGAAATGGCATACTTGCAGTGAATATATTAGTGAAAATAACTACAATAATTACCTTCTCACGGTGTTTGAGCTAAGATGTTCCATAACTTGAAAGATTACTCTGGAGTACAAACTCCCTACATCCTTAGCTTCATCTTTGAATGTACGTGTATTCCTCTCAGACCAAATATTGTAGACAGTAATGGAAAGGAGGATTGGAAAAATATTATTGTTAAAGGTTCCAAAATTTTGATTAAATCAAGTGAGAATGGATTGAAGGTTTATCAAATTTGGGGTATGTATATGGTAATTGTTTAGACATTGGTCCCACACGGGTTTGGAGTAGGGGCACTCAAAAAAAATAAGTGGTCAATAGTCTCATTATCCAAGAAATACAAGGAGTAGTGATTAGGAGCGTGGAGATAGTGAAGTTTGTCTCGTGTTTGTAACTTCTTAAGGAGAGCTAGCCATAATATAAAAGAACACCTAAGGCTATTGGTTTTGAACCAAACTAGCTTATACCAAGAAACATTTTGAATAGGAGGTCTCAAGAAATTATAAGCTGACCCATTAGTATACCTTTTTGAAGGGTGAGCTAACCATTCCAAACTATTCGATATTGAACTATTTGGTTGGTACTGAAGGGGATCAAGGTTGCTAATGACCCCTATGGTAGCCTCTTGCCATGTCCACTCATCATTGCTGATAACTTTTGAGACTCTTACTGTCATTGGAAGATCCGAACCATTGATTTCTCCAGGAGAAGAAAAGTCCTTTAGGATCCCTCTTAGATGCCACGGATCCTGTCATAAAAGAGTAGAAATTTCATTCCCTATCCTAAATCTGAATTGATTCCCCATTTTATCCCTCACAACTAAGATTTTCCTTCAACTCCAAGAACTATTATTGGTAGGTTGGGCACTCCAAAACTTTTTCCTTCTCAAAATGATAGTATGTACCCACTTAACTCACAGAGCTTCCCTATCAACAAACAAGTACCAAATCCTTTTACCTAATAGAACATAATTCCAAGTTGTCAAACGTTTAATCCCTAAACATCCTTCCCTTTTGGTTATACAAATATCACTCCATTTAACCTTTGCACAAGAATTAGAAGCCACCTTCCCTGCCCACAAAAAATTCCTACATTTAGACTCTATATCCTTCAGAATGGAAGAAGGGAGTATAAAGTGGATAAACCAATATACTTGAAAAGAAGAAAGGACTGAAATTACCAATTGGATTCTACCAACATAAGAAAGATTTTATTAGTCCATTTGTTTATCCTCTTATCATTTTTTTCCAATATGGGTAAGCAATCCCTCCTAGCTAACCTACCTGTCAAGAGAGGAACCCCCAAATACCATATAGGGAGAGTACCTTTTTTGAGACCAGAGATGACTTTGATTTGATCAGTCAGATAATCCATATCAAGAGATAAGAAAAATTGACTCTTGGAAGGACTCATGTCTATACCTGAAAAACTAAAGAATGTAACCGAACAATCAAGTAAAGTTTGAGCTAAGCTCAAATCCACATGGCAAAATATAAGGAGATCGTCAACAAATAAGAGGTGTGTGAGTTTAAGGGTTTAACACCTTCAATGATATTTGAAGGAAGGATTAACTTCTATGAAGTCATTCAAACTCCTAGAGAAAACTTCTATACAAACTATGAAAAGGAATCGGGATAAGGGATCTTCTTGTCGAAGGCCTGACTTCCCTCTAAAAAATTTTATGGGAGTTCCATTGATCAAAATAAAGTAAGAAGGAGTGGTTATACATTCTTTGATCCAATCAATGAACTTTATAGGAAGACCTATAGCTACTAAGGTATTAAGAAGGAAATCCAAAAGAATAGAATCATAGGCTTTTTGTAGGTCCACTTTGAAGGCACACCTCTTTTGGTTATTAGAAAGATGGTCATTCTTGAAAATTTCTTAGGACAAATGAATATTATCACCTATTCTTCGATTCTTAATGAAGGCACTTTAGTTTGGGCTAACATTTGATGTTTTAATAATAAAGGTAAAAGCCTTAAAATAATTACTATTTAATTGAAGTTATAATGAGATCATAATTATGTGATTTAATTTGCATTTATGTATGGTAATGTTGTCATCTATAATCAAATATAAAAAGAAACCAACTTCTTACAACACAAATTAATATAATAGTGGAAAGTAGGGATCGTTCTCATGAAGAATCTATTGATAAATACTATACGAGTTGAAAACTAAAACAAATTGGGGAGTTGAATTAACGTGATTTAAAAAAATTAAAAATGACAAAAATTTGAAATAAACGAAAATATTTAGATCTGGAAAATTAATAATGAACCTTAGCTTCGGGTCACCTACATTATCAAACTAATAGAGATCATCAATATAAAATTCAGTTTATTAATAAATACTCATTGGGTGATGTTCTCTCTTAAGATTAAATGAATAGAAATATGTATTATAATCATTCTTATTAACCAATAACTTAGATATAATATTAAGTTTGATTAATCAATATCTTTAAGAACCAAAAGAACCAATCAACCAAACAATACACATTCGATATGTTTTTAATCTAGATAAGTATCTTTCTTAGAATTTCCAATCCCTAACGTAAAGATGGTAATCCTAATTGCCACTTTGGATTAGCAAACTAAACGTCAGATTCTACTAATATGGTTGTAAATTAAATCAATCAATTCCTAGTTGCGCATCCTAGAGATCAATCAATTCAATCATTAAAAAACAATTTGGAAGATACTTAATATTCATTAATAAAATAAACTTTATCTAGAAAATCTCACACATACTAGATGATAACGTGGTTCTCTTCAACCGAGAAGAAGAATTTAACTACTCAGAAAAAATATGAAAATCCTCTAAACCTTAAAAAAAAAGCAGAAATTGTAAAGATAATCTAACTAGAAGTATCCTCTCTTCCCTCTTATCGTTATCCTTATCAGATACACTCCCCACATAATCAGGTAGCAGATCCCCACCTAAAAGACAACAACCTGATTCCCTAAATAATAAAAATCGTAAGTGTATCGAATCTGTATTCAAATCATAATCTGTAGATAAATTTTTCCTTTGCACGTGTCTAAGCTTAGTCAAAAACTTTTCTGCTAGTTGGGAATTCGAATTGTGTTTGCTTTCCTTGCATCTTTTTGATTCAAATTCATCTCCCATGTGTTGAAAAACATTTGAGAATAATTAAGAAACAAGTTCATTAATTTTAAATAGAAATTTCAACGCATTAAAAAGATTTATATCCAAAATTAACAAAAAAATAACAACTTATCAAATTCCCCTACACCAATCTTTTGCTCATCCTCAACAAAATATATTCACAATCAATTAGCCAACTAATTAACTTCCTTTATTCCAAGTCTCACAATAGTAAATAGTGCACACCTTGAGAGTCAACCAATTTGTAACCAATGAATATCCTAGAGTTAACCATTCAAGTAACATAAACAAAGTTAATTTAAAGCAATCATATTTAAAAACTAGCATATAATTATAGTAAACTCTCACGGATTGGATTTCACTAAAATCACTCAAGTATTTGTTAGTTTAGTATTTCACTCAAATTCTTCTAATGCAAATATTCTACCATATGCTTGCTTTTTTACCAACTTTTCACCACTTGAAATACAAACATGCACAAATTAAAAGGATTTTATTCAAGGTTGTATTGGATCATAGGTAAAGGTAATGATTGATAAATGAAAAAGGGGAAAAATAATAAACATTAGCAAAGCATCTAACCACTTGTGGAGACATAAATTCAATCACTAAGGAGTCAACAACGTCATTCCGTAGAGATATATTACTCCATAACTTATTTTTCACTGCTGTATTATTATTTTTATTTTTCTTTTATTTTCTTTCTTTTTTTCATCAATGTACTGATATTTAAAGACGACAGTATAACACATAATTCAAATCTAAATCTCTTCAATTTCCTATCATCTTTTTCTTTTCCTTGCTTTCCATATCTCTCCAAATAAATCCGACATAAATTGTGGTTAGAATGCCTGCTTACATTTATGATGGGTGAAGATATGAGAGGTTTTAGTTGTTTATTATGGGTTTATTAAGAAAAAGGGTTCACCTCAAAAAGTTTAACAAAGGATATTGAATTAGGTTAGCCTTTTAAGCTAAAGGCTTAAAACAAATATGACCTTTATCATTTTTATGCATGCATGTATAGATGTGGTCTCAAGTAGATTCCAAGCAAGATCTAGAGAAAAATTCACCTTAGAAGATAATCACACATCAAAGAAATATAGATTGATGTGGATGTTTCAATCTTTTAGGCCCAAAAACTCACAGGTTAATGCAGTTCGCCAAAATTATACACCATATTTAATCATATGATTGTCAAAACTTGACTAAGTGTATACACTTATATTTCTTAACTAAGTGACAGCTATTGTCCTAAAATAAATTTAACTCAAGTTATGTGCAATACTTAAGTCATTAAAAATGGAAGTTTAGAAAGTGTCGAAGTTGGCTAATTAATTGCAAATACAGTAAAACTTCTATAAATTAATATTGTTGGGATCATGATATTTATTATTTTATAGAGATATTAATTAACTGATAAATTAATATTTA
>JANIHY010000209.1:16758611-16769617 GCA_027479065.1 Erythroxylum brevipes
GCCTAGTTCTTAATTCAATTATGAAAATGAAAAAATAAAATTGCAATAAATTAAATAAGACCTTTTAAAATTTTTATATAGGTACTTATTGCTGATTTTAATACAAGCAAAATTTGTAATTTTCTTATTTTAGAAACATGGGTCATTTATGTATAAAAATTCAATGTATTAAATCATGAATTGTTTTTATATAGAAATAATTTAATGTCTATATTTTAACATTTCCATTTTCCATTTTATTTTTCTTTGTTTAAAAAAAATTAACACTATTTATACATTGAGTATCTTGTTTTATCTTTAAGTAAAAAAAAATCATATCTTATTCGCCATCACATATATATTATCTTGTTTTATCTTCAAGTAAAAAAATCATATCTTATTCGTCATCACATATATATTTACTTAAATATCCTATTGAAGTAAATTCCTATTTATTGCTGCAAATACGTTTTTTTTTTGTTATGAATCTTGAATTTAGTTTTTTAATTACATGTTCTTGAATATTATTTTTTAAAACTCATTTTGACATTAAGTTTAGTTTTCGTAAAAGGATCGAGCATATTGTAGGTTGAAATCTTCATACATTAACTTGACACGGGATTTACGTTAAGCCTTTTTAACACACGGAGTTTTCAGGGATTCAAAGCAAACCCAACAAGTAGCAGTTGTTGCAGTTGCAACTCACTGAGTACGAATGGTCGCAGTCGTAACTTTCATCTCGACTCATGTCTTCATAGTTGATTCCAATCCGAATCTTGGGAATTGATCGTTAAAACTTCGTTTTTCTTTTTTAAAATTTGACGTAAGAGTTGCAATCCAACCATTAGCTAATTTGTTTCTTTTAATTATTTAGAGAACATACGTCAGCTAAAGGATAATGTAAACACGACCTAAATATTGGCCATCGCCGTGATTTTTCTGGTGTGCCGATCAAACCATCGTTTGGAATAAAATAATGCATGTTAATGACACAGGGTGAGAAGCGCGTTTGAAAGATGGTGGCCAAAAGGTCACACTTAAAGCTCAAATTCAAAATCAGAAAAGCCTAATCCTTCCTACGTTATCCAGGTTTCAATCCCCAACTCGCGTGCTCCACGGACACGCGCCCAGAGCCCTTTTGCTTTTGGATCATGCTGACGGAAACATGGATCATGCTGACTGTTTCCGTTTTTCTTCTAGAGCGTTTTCATAGTCATCATAGTCATACATACTAACGGTTCGTCTCTCATCCACGCTTGAGAATGAGATGGACGAGAAAACTCGAACAACATTTATAGCTCCTGGAAAAAAGGAATTATAAGCAAACCAGAATTCATAACTGAGTTGTTTATTGCAGTAAGTCCCTATGCTATGCATTGACTGACTGATGGGTTGCGTCTACTCTCGAGCCTGTATAGGCGAGGTTTGTGTCCCCAGAGACCCCAAAATCAGACAGCACCACGACCCGTGCCACCAAACCGATGCTCCCGTTTTCTCTCCAACCGAACCAGAACCAGAACCAGAACCCGAACGAGAACAAACCCACAACCGCGACTGCGAACCCGGCATTACCCGACTCTCCAGAGTCTCATCTCAGTTCCTCCCTGCGGAAGGTTCTAGAACAATCAGAATCCCATCCGGTAACTATGAGTTGAAGTACTCTTACCTCTCTCAACGAGGCTACTATCCCGATGCCTTGGACAAGGCCAATCAGGACAGCTTCTGCATCCACTCACCGTTCGGCACCAGCTCCAACGATCACTTCTTCGGCGTCTTCGATGGACATGGAGAATTAGGAGCGCAATGTTCCCAATTCGTGAAGCGAAAGCTGTGCGAGAATCTGTTGAGAAGCAGCAAGTTTAAGGCCGATGCTGTGGAAGCCTGTCACTCCGCGTTTTTGACCACCGACTCGCAACTTCACGCTGACAGTTTGGACGATTCCATGAGCGGGACGACGGCGATTACGGTTCTGGTCCGTGGACGTACGATATACGTTTCGAATTGCGGCGACTCTAGGGCGGTGATTGGGGAGAGGAGAGGAGAGGAGATCGTGGCCGTTGATTTGTCGATAGATCAGACGCCATATAGGACGGATGAGTTGGAAAGAGTGAAGCTGTGTGGGGCTAGAGTGCTGACGTTGGATCAGATAGAGGGGCTGAAGAATCCAGAAGTGCAGTGTTGGGGAACCGAGGAGAGTGATGATGGTGATCCTCCGAGATTGTGGGTCCCAAATGGGATGTTCCCCGGGACTGCGTTTACTAGGAGTATTGGGGATTCGATTGCCAAGACGATTGGGGTCGTGGCCAATCCTGAATTTTCTGTTTTGGATCTCACTGCACAACATCCTTTCTTTGTGCTTGCCAGTGATGGAGTCTTCGAGTTTCTTTCTAGCCAAACCGTGGTTGACATGGTAAGGTATCTCTTTCTTCAACTTATTTTCCAAGCATAAGAATATAAGTGTTTCTATTATTGGAGGAAGTTGTAGTAACTGATTTTACATTTAGTGATGGTTGGAATTGGTGTCATTGAAAAGCTATGCGCAATGAAATTAATTAAAACAAAATGGCAATATATGCAAAGTGATCGTTGCTGTCTAGGTTTTTCCTTGATTTTTGTCATACAATACCTCGAGAGGTCACCATCAATTGCTCATCGGTAATTTTTTTTTCCTGAAGGTTGATACAACTAGCAGAAACCCATAATTATTGAATAACATTTGGGAAAGAACGAAAAACAAACTTTTCCATAGAAGATAAAGTCAATGTGTCATCCTGATGCAATACTTTGCATTTCAGTATCTCACTATTTCGCCTATCACTATGCATGTTTGTTTTATCATTCTAGGTTGCAAAATACAAAGATCCACGTGATGCGTGTGCTGCAATTGTTGCTGAATCTTATCGACTTTGGCTTCAGTATGAAACTCGGACAGATGATATCACTGTGATTGTTGTTCATATTAATGGTCTAACCGATGTAAGTGGAATAGTTGCTTTTTTCAATTTAATTTTTCCTAGTATAGTTTCTTCATGATCCCTTTGATCCAACTAACTGATTCGCAAACTTTTCTTCTTTTGATTCTTATTGTCAGAGTTCTGATGGACCATTAACAAGTGTAAGTTCTGTCTTACCATCTCCTACACCGCAAGTTGTAGAAATGAAAGGATCAGAATCTCCTTCAATGTCTTACTGGAACCCCAAGAGCCATCGCACAAGGCATGATTTATCAAGGGCACGTCTTCGAGCTCTCGAAAATTCACTAGAGAAAGGGCAACTTTGGGTTCCTCCATCTCCAGCCCATAGGAAAACTTGGGAAGAAGAAGTAAAAACTCTCTTACATACTTTTTGCCTTCTCATTAGGCAATGTTTTCAGAAAAAGTCTTATCATATTTTTGCAACCAAACAAATGCATTTCAAAGATGATTATTTGCATTTTGATTTCTGCATTGATGCATAAAGCTACTGCTTAGAATTTTTGAGTTTGCATCCTTGTTATTAAAGCACCAAAACTTGTTTGCTGAGAAATGCATCAACAGTCTTTACCGCACTCAATATTTGTAAACCCTTTCTTTTGTACCAAAATTTTGCTTCTTATATTCTTCAGGCACACATTGAAAGGGCTTTGCATGACCATTTCCTCTTCAGAAAGCTTACTGACACTCAATGTCATGTTTTGTTGGATTGTATGCAAAGAGTTGATGTCCAGCCGGGAGAAATTGTTGTTAAGCAGGTTAGTTCATCTTTCATTTTCCATTTCTAACTTTACTGGTCTACTTCCTCACTGGTTGGCAATAGGCTTGGTTCATGAACTGAGATCAACTTCTGCTTTTGAGGTGTTTAGGTGGTCAACACAACTTTTCATTTGCAGATCAATGGGTGGTAGAATTGCTAGTCTTCTTTTTTTTCTTTTTTCCTTCCTGTACTTTCTATGCGTGTAAAGCATCGTAAGGTAGGAATGTACCACTTATATTATGTTCACATAATGAAAACTCGCTACTGGACATAAATATCATATGCAGAAAACAAAACTGCTTCTGTTAATAGGTGGATATCTCACTGCAATTCTGGTTGTGTACTGATGATCACAATTGGCAGGGTGGTGAAGGTGATTGCTTTTATGTGGTTGGCAATGGAGAGTTTGAGGTCTTGGCAACTCAGGTTTGAATTTATGGTACTCTCTTAAGTTGTCATTTGTGCTCTCATTCCCCCCTGAGGACAAAAACTTGGTTGCTTACTGGAGTTTCTGTTCTGTTGTAGGAGGGTAAAAATGGAGAGGTGCCTAGGGTTTTACAACGCTACACAGCGGAGAAGTTATCATCCTTTGGAGAATTGGCACTGATGTAAGCCGCACTCTCAGTATATTTATGCTCCTTCAAATTGTTAAAGAAATCCTCCGAGTGATATATTTAATTTTGAATTGTGCTTCACGTTAAACTATTAATTGGAAAGGTACTTAAACAATTAGTATTAAATCACTAGAATGATATGCTGATATGATTTTAAAGTATTATGTACATTTGCAATGATTTAGCGCTTGCCAGTTGAGAGTAAAGTGTGCATGGTTCCCCCAGTGTAGATGAATGAGACTTAATGAAATTATATGGCATTCAGTTCTCTGTTTTCTTAATTCTGTGTAGAGATAATAAATTTGTTACCATTCAGTCAACCCTTTTAATACATTTTGTTAATTGAAGACGCCAACAGTCTTTCTAATTGACATTTTGAAAGTTTTTACTAGCACTTCATTTTAAGAGGGATGTGTGGTTGCTTAATCTTATTGGACATGGTTTTAGCGCCTTCTTTCCACTACCACCTTGTTATAATTCACTATTACTGATGATGAAAAAACTCTTGAAGATGTTCTTTTTCATGTTGATGTATGAAATATAGGTATAATAAACCACTCCAGGCATCTGTTCGTGCTGTAACAAATGGAACACTTTGGGCATTGAAAAGAGAGGACTTTCGAGGAATTTTGATGTCTGAATTTTCTAATTTGCAATCCCTGAGATTGCTGCGCTCTGTGGATCTTCTTTCAAGATTGACAATCTTGCAGTTGAGTCACATTGCAGATTCGCTCTCTGAAGTTTCCTTTGAAGATGGACAGATAATTATTGATGAGGTAATTTTGGTTGCTAAAAGAATCTGATTCTTTTATTATTGTTTTATGCTTTATCCCACTGGATGCCTTTGCAGAATGATGGAATCTCTGCATTATATATAGTTCAGAAGGGGCAAGTGAAGATTACTTTTGATGCTGAGCTGTTGAGTAGACCAAATGCTGGAAGTTTGAATTCCAATAGTGAGAATGATGACCATAATCTACAGGGTGAGAGGCTTTTGTTGGACAAGACAGAAGGAAGCTATTTTGGTGAATGGGCACTACTAGGTGAACATATTGGTTCCATGAGAGCAATTGCTGTTGGTCACTGCATATGTTCTGTCTTAACTAAGGAGAAGTTTGATTCAGTTGTTGGGCCCCTGACAAAGCTTTCACTGGATGATGAAAAGTATGGTATTTTCTTCTACATAAGGAATTTTTCCAGTAACCTTTTGAACTTATCTTTTGATCTACTGGGGACCAATTATGACACAGGGGGTGACTATTTCTCATGCCGACAAGTTCCCCCTTGGAAGTTTTAACTTTTTGAATATTAGCACTAAATGATATTACGATTTTGCTTTGCGAAATCGCATCTCATGTCGGTCACCATTTCAAATTATTCAGGTCAAGGGCTTCAACAGATCTTTCCAAGGAATATGCTGAAAGTACTAGTATTTCAACTCCTTTAAAAGTTCACTTCTCTGAATTGGTTAGGAGCACACTCTTGTCTTGACTATCTTGCCTAATTGTAAAGGTGATTATTTCTCATTTAAGTGGATAAAATTTGTTTACAGGAGTGGAGGGGCTGTTTATGTTCTACGGACTGCAGTGAGATTGGGCTTGTATATCTGAGGGACTCCGGTTGGTCTCATTTTTTAAGTGGCTTTTGTTCCTCTGACCAACTCCTCCCTACTTGTTGGCATAGTGCACAGATGATATTTTATTGATTGATTATTCTCTTTATAATATGTACATACGTATTGCTGGGGTAGATCGATTCTATCATATTCTATGCAAATGATAACAAATACTATTTTTTTTTGGATTTAGGAAATTTGCTTAGTCTGAAAAGGTTCTCCAAGCAGAAGATCAAGAGCCTGGGAAAGGAGGCACAAGTCTTGAGGGAGAAAAATCTGATGAAGAACATGAGCCCCTCAGCTTGTGTGCCACAGGTTCTATGTAGTTGTGCTGACAAAACATATGCAGGCATATTGCTAAATGCGTGCATTGCTTGTCCTTTGGCATCAATCCTTCATGCAGCACTTGATGAACTATCTGCAAGGTTTTGTGCTACTTGTGTGGTTGTTGCATTAGAAGATTTACACAAGGTTTATGTTTATACATGTCTCCTTTCCCACCTTTACTTTTTACATTTGCATTCCAAGTTAATCTCTCTATCTGTTTATTTATTTTGATTTCAGAATGAGGTTCTTTATAGGGGTGTGTCTCCTGATGTTTTGATGTTGGATCAAACTGGACGCATACAGGTTGGTTCTGCTTCGATTTCATGTTTATGGAAGTCCAAATTAGTGGGATCCTAGCATAGTATATAGTTTAACATGTGATCTACTTGTCTTTATACACAAGGTTCTCCATGCATGTTGCCTATGCATGATAGTTTGCTTAATTTTTATTTATTCTTCTGTAGCTAGTGGACTTCAGGTTCAGCAAGGAATTGTCCGGAGAGAGGACTTTCACAATTTGTGGAATGGCAGAGTCATTAGCTCCAGAAATAATCCGGGGCAAGGGACATGATCTCACTGCTGACTGGTACTACATCTGTCTTGTTCAACTAAATTTTACTTGTCATTCATATGAATAGTTGCTTATAGAGCGTTGGAAGTCTAGTGGATCCTTAGCTGCTAAGAAATTGACATCCTTATCCATATAAACTGAGAACTGGGGAGGTAAGGCCATAACAAGAAGCAATTGTATATTTTCCACTAGTATTATAGTTGAAGGTAGTTGGTTATGTGCTATCACTTATGGTATGGGCAAAAAGTGTATTTTTAACCCTAAGATTTTTATCAAAATACAAGTGAGACCCTAATGTTTTGGAGCGTTCAAATAAACATTAATGTTTACAAAATGTTTAAATTGGACTTTGAGTAGACAAAAAATTGGATGGAGTTAAGTCCCCATCTGTTATGTGCCATCTAACAGTATCACGTGGTTGAGTTTAGAAATGGCACATTGACTTGCGTCCATTAAACTCAAAGCTTGACTCTTTTATGTGTTCTGTTTAATTCACAAGCTTTTTTTTGTGCTTGTCAATTGAGTCAATGACTTCAATGCATTATATTTGTACTTTATGAATGATCAGCTCAAAGAGAAACTTTTTAACTTTTCTTGTATAAGAAACTATAGAAACTGAGAGACAGAGAGAGAGAGTTTAGAGTTTGCTTTCTTTCTCTTGTCCGCTACCAGAGTTAGACATAAATTATTTGTTAGTGATTGCTTTTGTAACTTTTTGATACAACCAAGCTGTACGCACAAAATATTTAGGGAAGATAAAGAGGGAAGTAGGAACTGGGGACATGAAGGTTAGACGGGGATAGTAATATTGATATCAGCTAGAAAATAGTACGAAATAAGGAACCAACAGCAATTGGAGAGGCTGCATTTTCTCCCTGACAAAGCTGTCGTCTAAAATCTTAACTCGTTCTATCTTATCAGCCCCTCTGTATACTCCTATTCTCATTCTGTTACATCTCCATTCCTTTACCATAACCTGCTAAGTGACAGAAACGTCACACAGATCTCTCACACAGAAATGTAAAAAAATAGACCAACACATAAACAACTAAAGAACCAGCCCAATACCCTTATGTAAATTATTCAAGACAGGTTTTATTGAGTCGATTTCAGCCTATCCACAGACACCTTCAAGTGTTTATTATCTTTGCTTTTGTAAGCCATCTTAACAGTGGGTTTAACACTCTCTCTTTTGTTCTTATCCTTGAAGAGATTGGAATTGTAGAGATCGACTTGGTAGTGTCAGAGAAATAGACCAACACATAAACAACTAAAGAACCAGCCCAATACCCTTATGTAAATTATTCAAGCGAGGTTCTATTGAGTCGATTTCAGCCTATCCACAGACAGCTTCAAGCCTTTATTACCTTTTCTTTTGTAAACCATCTTAACAGTGGGTTTAACACTCTCTCTTTTGTGCTTTTCCTTGAAGAGATTGGAATTGTAGAGATCGACTTGGTAGTGTCAGAGAAGAGATATACAGGTTGGTTCTAAATAGAAGTGAATAAAAGCTTGCATTTAGGGTTTAAAGTTGGATGGTATTTTTTATGGAAAATAAGATAAGCAAAGAATATGAATTAGAGATTTCAGTTCTCATGAAACATGTTGGATAAACGAAACATTGTGGCGTTCACCTTACTATTATGGCTGTTGCTGTTTGAAACCCATATTTGAGAAGTGGCAGTGTTAGGGATGTGTTTGGAAGGAACATCAATGGCAGGAGCAACTGAATCGATGGTAGAGATGGGAGTGGCGGTGAAGGTGCAGCAGCAGTAGATTGTAAGATGGGTTAATTAGTGGTTTTCGATTGAATTTAAGTGAATTGTGATTAAATAAGATTATGTAGGTTAATTTATGTTTATTAGTTCAATTGTAATATAGTTAAATATAAAAAGAATTAGAAAAACTTAAAATTAATTTAAGATTATTTAAAAAGTGGGTCTATTATGCCACGTGCATGCTACATGATGAGACCCGCGCTATTAATAAAAAAATAATAAATTTATATCACGTTGATATGATATATAATGGACAACTTAATTTTGTCCAAATTTTCGTTCATTAAGGATTTAATTTGAACTTTTTTCAAATATTAAAATTTATTTTAAACATTTCAACATGATAGGGTCTGATATGTATTTTGGTGAAAATTTTAAGGTTAAAAGTATATTTTTTGCCTGTTGTCTAGGTACAAACTAGTTATGTGAATATTCTAGTTTCTTTGACACAATTACCCAACATCAATATGGGAATCATGTTGTCATGCTCAAGTGTTACAGAAGATTAATTCATCTCCACCAAAGGAAGGGTTTATTGCTTTCAAAACTTGTGCTTCCTCTCTTTGTTTTTAATTAATTTTTAATTAATGTCTAAGGAGTTGAAATGCTCATTCGTATCAAGGATACATATATATGTATATGATATGTTTTGGGGAAGGATTAATTTAGTTTTGCAAGCTGTAAGCAGGCTTATAGTATTACGTTATTGTCACTTGACTGGCACTGTAAACAAACCAATCTGATATGCCTTAAAATTGTGGTTTGCTTTAGTCTAATATCCAAATTTTGTCTTGCCTTGGTAATTATTGTTATTTTTTTTCTTCATCAGAAGTATGGCCTAGGTGTCTGAAGAATCTAATTATGTTGAAAAATATGTAGGTGGGCATTGGGTGTCTTGATCTATTTTATGCTAGAAGGTGAAATGCCATTTGGTTCATGGAGAGAGAGTGAGCTTGATACTTATGGAAAGATCGCAGGAGGACATCTGACTATTCCCTCTACTTTCAGTCCTGAAGCTGCAGATCTTATAAACAAGGTCTCGTAACTAGTATGTCAACTTTTACTTTTAGAAAGTCTCCGCATATACTGACTTGTTATTCTTTATTCTTTTGCATGTGTATAACCTGGTCAGTTACTTGAAGTTGATGAACAGAAAAGGCTAGGATGCTCAGGTCCTGATTCTGTAAAATGTCACCCTTGGTTTAGTGGTGTTGACTGGAAAGGAATTAGAGATAGAAGCTCTCCTGTTCCTCAAGAAATAATCTCTCGTGTTAACCAACATTTGGCAACATTTCATCCTGAGGACTTCACAGCTCCTTTAGCTTCCCCTTGTCAGGATGTTGATCTCAACGTTCCTGAATGGCTTGAAGATTGGTAGATGAATCAAAGATGGGGGTCTTGTGTGCTCCAACTTTTTGCCTTGTGGAACTGTTCTCTCATCAGTGAGAGTGAACTCCAGAGATACGAGTTCTGAACAGATTTGCATACTGAATTTGCTCGGGACGTGAAGTTTTCAGGTAGTGGCTAACCAATTCAATGGAGAGAATAAAAGTCTAAAATTCAACATCTTGTTCAATTTTAACCTTTATACATTTGTATATAGGTAAATGTGTAAATGGGTGAGGTTCTATTTTCTTGTTGATTGTGTTTTGTAGACTTCTACGATGTTCTTGGTATGAGGTGCCATTTTTTTTTTTTTTTTTTTTTTGTAAAAGTAATTTGACTGGGCCTGGCCTATGGAAATAGGGCGCTCGCCATTGTAATTCTTTTTCCAAAGTTGGTCTATATCCCCCCTAGCTGACGACTGTTTTTAGGAAATGGGATTTCTCGCATTTGCATTTTTAGAAGTCAATTTTCTGAAAAAAATTTAAAATTAATAAACCTTTTCGTTAAAAATATAAATGACATTATTATTATTATTTTGACCTTATTCCATGAGTACATCCCATGTGGTAAGACATTAAAAATTAAACTACAGCGTTTTGGCATTTAGCTAAATGATTAATGATTTCATCTAGCCATTCTTTTATCGTACCAGTCCCAATCATACTTGAAATGTAACTAAAACTTAAAAATAAACATGAAAAAATAAAACTGGAGTGCTGCCGTACTCGTGGTTCACTCGATCTCTGGCTCGTTACCTGAATGGGGAAGATTAGAGGGGGTGAGCTATAAAGCTCGTGGGAACATATTCATAATATCGCATTAAGCAAAAATATTCAGAGCTAACTCATTGCCGTAATACTTGTTGAAATCATAATACATGAGCATGTATGGATCATTATCTTGAAAATACTTGATTCTTGAACAACGCATGATGCATGTCACATAACAAAACATAGCACATAACATGATGGTTTGGGTGTCCCGGGTTCGTGACGTACTACACA